>VZRW01008039.1:1799-16347 GCA_013398125.1 Aegotheles bennettii | reverse complement strand
AGTCAGTATTTCACCAAGAAATACAGGATTTAATCTTCAGAACCAGACTGTGGATCTATTCCATATACAGCTTAGTTTGTGTTTAAACCTTACAACTTTGATTTTTAAAAGAAAAATGATCTAACAGTCCCGTTGAGAGGTGCAACATTGACAAAAAACCCACCTTCTGTGTTGAAATTTTTCATTCTGGATCCCTGAAGTCGGTTGATACTTGTCATTCAGTTTGTTTGTAAGGAAGTCTGTGAGCAATAACTTGCTAAAATATAATATAGAACAGAAGTGAGACAGCTACGACCTCTCCATTCAGTGTTTATTGAAAAGTTAATTGGGAAAAACCACAAAGCAAAAGATTCAGTCCTTCATTTTGTGAAGCAGAAAGCAATGTTACTGAGTGATAATAAATGACACAAATAAACTTCATACACTTGAAAACTCAAAGGGAGATTACAACCTATTGATCTACATAATTTAATAAAAAAGTTACAAACAAAACTTGATTATGTGTTTTATATTAAAAGCACCATAGAACAGTTAAACAACTCAAGGCAGTAATATGCATTTTTTTCATTTCTGCTCATATTGTGGTAAGAAATACAGTAAAATTATTTAAATGACAGTGAAAAACATTTTTTCAATGCCACATCCGTTGTTTAGTTTCATTTTTCATCATTGCTTTTTCAACAATGTAAGAAACAATTTTATTATTTTTTTTAAACTATTTGAACATGTGTTCAGTTCTCTTAATTATGTAATATCCTGGCACAGCAACACCAGAATAACCTACAGGTTATTCAGAATAAACTACAGGTTCATTAATGATTTGTTCACAAAAGCACCCCTAATAGTCTAAAAGAGTTATAGAATGTAATTGTGTCCAAAGAAAAGGCACTTCACTCTAAAATGCCAAGTAATACTGCTTCAGAAGTGCAAGGAAAGTGATAAATCTGATACCATTTGAGAGCTCTTCCTGAAACCCAAATAGAAGAGAGTCTAATTCAAAGTTTATCTTACAATTTTTTTACCCCCATTTAATGGTCGTTAAGGATCCTGAATGATAAAATTAAATTGATTCTGCACTAAAATTCTATGATCCTTCATAAAGTTAATGTAAAGATACCATATTGTTCATTGAGAGTGGAGTAGTAATGCTGGTCANTCCTTCATAAAGTTAATGTAAAGATACCATATTGTTCAGATTTTGCATGACATTAATATGGTAACATAACTAAAATGGAAGTAACATATTTTCTAGTCTGTATTTTTAACTGCAGGAAAACCTACTAAAACTATATTTTGAGAGGAAGTGAAAAATGATTCTGCAGTGTAACTACAGAATGTTTGTTGTCCTTGTCCAAATGTTCAATGTTCAAATGTCCAGTGTGCAAATTACTGAGTCTTTTTGCAGTGCATGTGACATTAAGCAGAGTCTACATTTTTTTGCTTAAAGATGTAAGAATATTGCTCAATTGACATGCCAAGAATCTATGAGTGTCCTATGTGACTATGTGAGAAAATGGCCAAGAACCACATTAGATATTTTTTAGTATTACTATACAATTTTAGTCATGGTCCATTGAGTAAACATTTGAAATTTCCTCAGCTGTATAAACGTGTGTGTGCATGGTAAGAGCTAAGGTATTTTACGTGTGGGTAGTAGTACATAGATACATAGATACATAGATGACTTGGTAGAAGAAAGTGTTTGAGGTATCTGAACTATTTTGACAGGAAACCTATGATAGTAAGGAGAATCTAACAGTGAATTAGCCATTAAATTGAGAGAGAGAAAACAACAAAAATCATCATGAACATAAACACAGAATTCAATAGTCTGGTTCAATAATTAAACTTGAAGAAATGGACAACACAAAAATAAAAAGATATCCTGGTTCAATTAGCAAAGTAATCTGCTATGGAAACTTCAGGAAAAATGAGATAATTCCAAAGACCTACTTCTACTTTGAGGTTAATGGCAAAAGTCCAGTTGAAATCACTGTGAGAAGAAAGAAACCCTAAACAATGAAAGGAAGAGTCTGCCAGTATTTCAGGACTCCATTAGTTTTAATGATTCATGCAGTGTTTGGATATCTGGGACTGAAAAAATAAAGTTTCTCTTTTTACATAGTACTGATACAGGTATAGCCATTTACAAAGGATTGAAACACAATCATATGTATAATGTATAGTGAATATGCAAATTTTCCTGTTCAGAAAATAAGCTAATTAGTCTAGAACTATATAGAAACAGAAAATAAAATCAAAACAGAAAACTAAATTAAAATTGTAGAAGAAATCTATTCGAACTTATGAAGAAAATGCCATATTTATTTTTTTTCCACACTGGTGTCACACAGTTAGCTGTAACCTAAAGAAAAGGAAGTTTTGCTTTCATAAACCAACAATATAATGAATGAACAGGAACTACGTGAAGGTATAATTCTTGGGAAATTCATTGCAGATTAGCTGTCTGGATTGATGGCAACCTCTTAAGAAGTTTGGCAATATTTTTCCTGATACTACGTGTGGAAAAAATTCTGATTCTATAGTTTTGATGACTGATAGTGTGTTGAGGGGTTGAGGGGAAAATTCCAGGCTCCTTCAACTAGTGATTTCAACAGACTCAAGTTTTCATCCTTTGTATGTACAGCTCTGAGATATTCACCATACGCTAAAAATAAGTATCCATCAATCAGAGATATAACAACTCCCAGAGAAATTATTTAATGCCATAAGGATATGTGTTTTCTCATACAAATATTATTTAAGCTNATAAACTACAGGTTCATTAATGATTTGTTCACAAAAGCACCCCTAATAGTCTAAAAGAGTTATAGAATGTAATTGTGTCCAAAGAAAAGGCACTTCACTCTAAAATGCCAAGTAATACTGCTTCAGAAGTGCAAGGAAAGTGATAAATCTGATACCATTTGAGAGCTCTTCCTGAAACCCAAATAGAAGAGAGTCTAATTCAAAGTTTATCTTACAATTTTTTTACCCCCATTTAATGGTCGTTAAGGATCCTGAATGATAAAATTAAATTGATTCTGCACTAAAATTCTATGATCCTTCATAAAGTTAATGTAAAGATACCATATTGTTCATTGAGAGTGGAGTAGTAATGCTGGTCACACTTCTTTTGATACAGTCCAGGATACAGTTGGCTTTTTGAGATATAAGAACACACATCTGGCTCATGTTTGACANCTGGACTCACTCCAACAGTTCTTGGTCCTTCTTAGGTTGGTGACTCCAGAATTGGACCCAGTACTCTAGGTGGGGTCTCATGAGAGTGGAGTAGTAGTGCTGGTCACACTTCTTTTGATACAGTCCAGGATACAGTTGGCTTTTTGAGATATAAGAACACACATCTGGCTCATGTTTGACATATCATCAACCAACAACCCCAAGTTCTTCTCCTTGGGGCTGTTATCAATTAATTCTTCACCCAGCCTGTATTTGTGCATGGGATTGCCCCAATTCAGGTGCAGGAGACTTTTCTTTTCATAAATCAGGGTTTGAGGGTACCCACAGAAGGAATTCAGGGGACTTCTCAAAGCTCTGCTCAGAATTAACTTTGAGGGAACTTTTTTTTCAAAACAGATATCTCAAGTTCTTGTTATAGGTATGGTGAGACTTGCCTCCTCTTTTGACTCCACAGTCAGAGTTATTTCGAGAGAAAAAATCTTAAGGAAACCCCTTGGGCCATTTTTAAGAAGTTTTATAGCTAGACACAGAAGAAACACTTTTGCATAGAGAAGAAATTACTGTAGCATCAAAGGAAATAAGGAAAATTTACTTAGGGCAGACTAACTCAAGGTTAAAAGTTATGTTTTTTATTCTAACCTTTTTCCCTAGGAGAAATGGGGTTTTCTTGGGATAGTCCTTTTGTGGTCTCAGTCTCAACAAAATAAAGAAGATTGTCAAGATCTTCAGTGATAAGAAGCAGAAGTAAGAGTCTGAAACTTTCCAAGAGATAAATTATGTTATGTTACATTCTTTTGCATTTGGAAAGAGTACCATGACAGTAACATATAATACATAAACATATAATACATGTTACGTAAGATAAGATAAACATACAACAGCAGAATACACTTCAAAAACAGAGAAAATAAAAATAAAATGTAGCTTGGTTCCATGGAAAAAAAATGCTGTTGTCATGTGAAAGAACTCTTTTGAAAGGTACTTAAATACTAAAGATATGGTAATGCCTGTGATTTTTTCCAAAGAACTATTTTTGCAGTTTCTTCTTTCTGTAGAGAACTACTGGTTATGTTTGGGAGTTGACCTGTGTAGGCTTTCAGCTCTGCTCAGATATACCTGAAAACAAATTAGTGAGCTTGAAGGAATATATAAAATGAAAACCCTGACATAAAAAATAATGAAAATTACTAAAATACCATTTTATCTGGTAAAAATCTTGTGACTGGAAGTAATTATCATTCTTTTAACATCTTCATAGCCTAAGGAAAAATGCTTTTTCTTTAAAAACTCTCTATATATTGATTCTAACACTTGATTTTCCATTGTAATCATGTTTAGTTCCCAAACATCTCCAGCACTCACATCAGTGATCATCCAGGCAAAGGGGAAAATTTTCGGGGTTCCTGACAACAGAGAAGTCTTGGTCAGCCTGTTTAAGTTGATAACACATCATTTTCAACTATAAAAACATGAAAAGGAAAGATTTAGGTATTAACCAAATTCAGTCTCACCTCTGTGCTTGGTAAGATCACGGAGCAGATTCTCCTGGAAACTATCCTAAAGCACATGGAAAAGGAGGTGACTGGTGACAACCAACATGGCTTCACCAGAGACAAATCATGCTGACAAATTTGGTGGTCTTTTATGAAGGGGTTTCAGAGCTGGTGGATAAGGGCAGAGCAATTGTCAGCTATCTGGACCTGTGCAAAACATTCTACACTGTCCCGAATGACATCCTTGTCTCTAAATTAGAGAGTCATGGATTTGATGGATGAACCACTTGGTGGATAAGAAATTGGCTGGATGGTTGCACTCAAAGGCTTGTGGTCAATGACTTAATGTCTAAGTAGAAATCAGTGATAAGTGGCATTCCTCAATGATCGGTACTAGGACTGATTCCCTGTAACATATTTGTCAGTAACACGGATGTTAGGATCGGCTGCACACTCAGCAAGTTTGCTGGTAACACCAAGCTGTGTAGTGTGGTCTACATGCTGGAGGGGATGGATGCCATCCAGAGGGACCTTGACAAGCTTGATAGGTGGGAACATGCAAACAGCATAAAGTTTAACAAGGCCCTGCATATGGGTTGGGGCAATCCCATGCACAAATACAGGCTGGGTGAAGAATGGATTGAGAACAGCCGTAAGAAGAAAGACTTGGGGGTGTTGATTGATGAGAAGATGAACATGAGCCAGCAATATGCGCTTGTAGCTCACAAAGCCAATGGTATCCTGGGCTGTATCGAAAGAAGTGTGACCAGTGTGTTAAGGGAGGTGATTCTCCTCTCCTATAAAGACAGGCTGAGAGAGTTGGGGGTTGTTCATCCTGGAGAAGAGAAGGCTGTGGGGACACCTCATAGCAGCCTTCCAGTACCTGATGGAGACGCACAGGAAAGTCCCCTACAGGGACTTTTTGCAAGCATGTGTAGTGATAGGACAAGGGGGAATGGTTTCAAACTAAAGAAAGAAATATTTAGGCAGGATTTTAGGAAGAAGTTCTTTCCTGTGAGGATGGTGAGACACTGGAACAGGTTACCCAGGGAGGTTGTGGATGCCACCTCCCTGGAAGCTGGACAGGTTGAATGGGGCTTTGAGCAACCTGGTCTAGTGGGAGATGTCCCTGTCTATGGCAAGGGGGTTGGAACTAGGTGATCTTTAATGTCCCTTCCAACCCAAACCATTCTATTATTCTATGATTCTATGATTTTACTCTATGATTTTATCTATGAAGGAAGTACCTAGATACAATTTTCTGTATGATAGGCAGATTATCATATAGTAGAACATCAAAATTAGATAAGTCCATTTTATAAATATTTTCCCCTTTCAACATCTTTTCCACTGTTATTCTGAAAACCAGCTCATATATCAGGAAGAAGCTTGTTTTTTCTTATACTTATTGTATATCTTTTGTAACATTATGTATATGTCAGGACACAATAATTTTATACCAACATACCCCTTTCAGGAAATACTGCTTCATGATCTGTATTTTAGAAGTAAATGTAGGTTGAATCAATGGGTCTGATTCTTTTTTTCCTCAACACCAGTTTTGGGCTGTTGAACTTGGAACCATGTATGGATATATATATATATTTTCATATATAATATAAGCTTGCAACTGTTAAATTCTTTCCAGGCTGAAGTTAATTGACACCAGCTAAATTGTTCTCTTTCTTTTGTTACGTTCTGTGAATCTCTACTTGCTATTTATTCTTAAATGTTTTGCAAGCAGGAAAATAAGAAAACTTAAAATAAAGCTTTCTATGCCTTTCCCTCTTGTGTATTCTAGTGAAAATTCTGGATTTTTCTTCTAGAGATTTCAAAAAGTTTTTTTTTTTAAAAAATGGTGGGGAGGTAAAACAAGGGGAAAAGGAATATAAAGACTTCATAATAAATTTTCTTTTTAAATTTCTTACTCTTTTTAAGAGATTTAGCTATGTTTATATTAAAAATTCTTTCATTTGGATCATCTATAAGCAAAATATGTGTTTTATAAGTCATTTGTAAAAATGTCCCAGCTCATGAATGTTGAATATAATTTTTTCTATACTGCAACCATCCTCTCACACTCAGCTAACAAATCTGACACTATCAGTGAATAGGGTTGTCAACTCTCAAATGTGTTTGTTTGGGTTTTTTGCTCAGGAAATAAAGCCTGTTTATGTCTTTGGCTTGGGTAGCTATAGAGTCTGCAGCACTACATATGTGAGACTTGAACAGAATGTTAATGATATTAGATATTTTAGACTGCATTACATCACAAAAATACGGCACAGGAGTCTGATAAGCTATAGTTGCACTGCTTGGTTTTAATACACATGTATCAAAGCTGAATATAAATGACAAAGTCATAGTCATACTGTTTGTTGCACAAAAATCAAATATTTTCACAGAACAGTTAGTTGGGGGATGGGGGTCAAAAAAAGGGAAAAAAGAAAAGAAAAGAAAAGAGAAGAGAAGAGAAGAGAGAAGAGAAGAGAGAAGAGAAGAGAGAAGAGAAGAGAGAAGAGAAGAGAGAAGAGAAGAGAGAAGAGAAGAGAGAAGAGAAGAGAGAAGAGAAGAGAGAAGAGAAGAGAGAAGAGAAGAGAGAAGAGAAGAGAGAAGAGAAGAGAGAAGAGAAGAGAGAAGAGAAGAGAGAAGAGAAGAGAGAAGAGAAGAGAGAAGAGAAGAGAGAAGAGAAGAGAGAAGAGAAGAGAGAAGAGAAGAGAGAAGAGAAGAGAGAAGAGAAGAGAGAAGAGAAGAGAGAAGAGAAGAGAGAAGAGAAGAGAGAAGAGAAGAGAGAAGAGAAGAGAGAAGAGAAGAGAGAAGAGAAGAGAGAAGAGAAGAGAGAAGAGAAGAGAGAAGAGAAGAGAGAAGAGAAGAGAGAAGAGAAGAGAGAAGAGAAGAGAGAAGAGAAGAGAGAAGAGAAGAGAAGGAAAGGAAAGGAAAAAGGGAAAGCTGCTTTTCAACCTGAAATCCTCAACCCCAATAATTTACATATGATTTAAAGTATGATTGCTTGTGGAGATGTTTCTGTAAAATGTAGATGCTTTCCCCAGGAATAATAATATGCTGCTGCCTTTTTAATGATACAAATTCTACATTCCATAATTTCATTACATCATTTCAAGCATGAATTGTCTGTTCCGTTAAAGTTTTTTGTCAGGGATGGAAGCTTTCAACCACACTGTGGAGTAGAGCATCTTGATGAGTAGGTGACATTGCAGGTGAATTCACAGACTTTCTCTTAATTATGCTTTCCTGTACACATATAAAATTTTCTGTATTTAGAGACAGTCTTTTCTTTAGCATTTTTAACTTTAATTTTGTATTTTCATTTCATCATAACATTGAATGTTTGACCATGTTGAAAATCATGTTATAAACAATGACAGGAGTAATTGCTAAGATCCATAGGTATGTCACACCACAACACACTCTTATAGCCTCATGATCATGTTAATGTTCAGAGTACAAATTAGAGGAAATAAATATCTGTTGGTCAAGACAGAAACCTATCTGCATTTTAAAGTATTCTAATAAGAGTTTTTACACAGTATGGTAAATATCTCACTGTGAGAAAAATATAGTAAATATTTGCTTATTAATCAGATTTCAGCAAAGGTGCTTACAAATTACAAAACAAAGATAGATTTATTCCTGTTGAAATTAAAAAAATCTATAAAACCCATGAATAAAAACCCAGACCAAACCTGATTACCTTGTGATCTGCTGTTATTTTAGGTAGTTGACAGAAATTTATGACATATTACCATGGCAACAATGGACTATTTCAGTAGCTGTATTGTTTGTGAAGAGAATAAATTCTCAGGATCCATTATAATGTTTATAATTATTGCTCAAGCTTCTGCATGTTCTGTAAAAAATGAAAGCTGTCTTTTTCTTTCCCTCTTATTTCTTCTTTTTTGCTATGATAAGGATGTTTTTCCTTGACATTTAAAGGGATTCTACCTGTGATAAGTTTCAAAAGTGCTCAATTAGACCACTAGATGGGGCATCTACCATATCCAGGAAAAAAAAAAAAAAAGCCACTGAGGAAGCTAATTTTCAAAAGTACATATTAAAGCCACTGAAAGTTTAGGGGAGGAGGGAAGCAAATTGCAATCTATTTAAACTTCTGTTTACAAGGCAGTCATTTGATTCAGCCTCATTTACCAGAATAAAAAATATTTCATATCTACATAATCTGTGGTGGACTCTATTTGAGGAAAGATTTAATTAAAAAAAACCCAACCCAAATAACAAGGAAATTGGAGAGAGAGGGAAGTAAAATGTTTTCAAGATTCTCAAGTAAAATTTCAGTGCTTTCTTTAATTCTGTGTGATTTCATATGTTTTGATTTAGATATGAAGTCTGTAGAAATCTTTGGAGGACTGCTTGCATTAATACTGCAAAAGAGTTATTTCTGTGGAAAAGAAAACGAAATTATAATGAAGCCTGTGTAGACTAGTGAGAAAGGGGGCGAAAAATGAAAGATGCACTTCAATGAAAGGGGAACAGCAGTGGACATTGTACTGCCATAGTATAGCTGTGAAAATCAGGCAGGAGCTCCAAAGCGTTCTTTCAGTTCAGTGAGCACTGCGAAAGTAAAGATGAGCAGCTGTGAGTTTGGAGGTAGTAGGTCAGCGCTGATCTGCTCAATCCACAGGCTCGGGCAAACCAATGATATTGCATCATTTGTGAAGCTCAGATCAATAGGATACTAAGTAAGTGTTCCCTTACTCCCCCTACCTTCTTCTCTTTACCCCTGGAGACATTTATTTTCAGACACTAAATAAGAATGGATTTTCTGAAAGCTGGCTTTTGGCCAGGTTAATTTATGCATACACAAACTTATGCTTTACCAATTTACTAAAACCCATCATTCAAGCCTGTTCAAATGTGCAGCTGTTTAAATGAGGCTGGAAGCAATTTTGCCACATGATGCTGATGTGAGTTAAAAGCTCAATATTAGTAAAATGAGAAGACATCAACACAGTGTGTCTGCTACAGTGATCTGTGTTCCCCAGTGTCTAATGGATCGGGGAGACAAATATGCCTAGCTCATCGGCCTGTAAAGTTGAATTCAGATCTATTACCTATTATACACATGCATGTATAAGAGGGGAAGCATTTTAAGTAGAATGAGAATTAGTTTGGTTCTGGCAAACATCCAGGGTGAGTCTGAATGGAGACTTTCAGGAAAAGGAGGATACAAAACTACCAAGTGTGAAAATGGTTGCAAACGATAGTTCATGTGGAAAAAAAAATGTGCTTAGAAATCTAGGCATACCAGTAAAACACAATCTGGGTAAAGAATTCAATTCCCAGGGTGTGATCCCATAAAAAGAAAATGCAATGTTGTATCAAAGTTGTGGTAAAATTTGCATCGTTCTGGATACTAATTATCACCTTCATGAGCTGATGAAAATGGAAATTTCTTTTAAATAAAACAAAATGCTCAGAAATAATTTTAAACTATTCTGTATTATGCAGGTAAATGGATATTCTTTGTTTCTAAGAAAACAACAAAGACCTGTTTTTCTGCAAATGGGCCTGCCTCGCTTTGAACCATGTGAGTAAATATTTTCTTTTTCTGGGTTAACTGTAGCTATGACAGATTTATATTTTTTTTTTTATTTCCACATATTTTAAATATGAAAAGACAGGTACAAAGCTGCAGGATATTTTTCTTTAAACAATATGAATAAAAGACACCACAAAGGATCTGCTTTTAGCTATTATTTTTGACAAATAGCAGACTAAAAGGGAACTGAAAATATATAAATATTGACCAAAGGCCACCTACTGCAAGCTTGAAGTTTTATAGAAAAGGGTTGAAATATGGATTAGACTATTAAAATTGTCTTATAACACTACGTAGATTCTTACTCTTGTCTCTGATATATGGATAATGATTTTAAGATTTTGAAGGCTTAGCTGCTGTCCTTTATGATCCTAAAGTAAGTGAGATGAGAAAAAGATGGAAAGTTTGAGGAGTGCTCTTTCTCCACAGGTCCTAGTGAAGCAGCATTTTTCAATTCCTACCTTAGACTACAGCACTTTTATCTATGCAATTGTCAGAGTATTTAAGCATGGCTAAACTGAGAAGTAATCTTCTTTAAATCCTCCTGTTCTCCAGCTTCCTTTGGGGTGAATTTAAAAATGGAGTAAAAAGTTCTGCTTCTGATTGTCTTTGGTTTATATTTTGGGATTATTTTTCTTTTTCAAAAATTTATGCTGTTCAGCTTGTGTTTGGTCTTGAAAAAATTTTGTGTGTATTTTCATTACCTTGAATCTAACAGGCTGCTATACTAATTCAGTGACAGGTAGTTTAAAATGATAGTTAGATTAAAGCAAAATCAGTTACTTTATAGAAACACAGAATCTGAGTTAACTGAGAAGAATGTAACAATTTCTGGCCTTTTTAAACCTGTTGTTGGTCATAATTTCTTCTTTGGAGCTATTATTCTCTCATGTAAATATATATTTAGAGGCATTTCAGAAATGAGATAATTGGCCTAGTAGACCATGAGTTTACAGAAGTTTACTCTTTACTCCAAAAGAGCTTACAGAACATCTGCAGTAAAGCTGACAAAAGTTATGTATGAAGTATTATAAGCCACTCCGGATGTCTTAGCTGCTTAATGACTTCAATACAGAAAAAGACAGAGAAAGCACTGTGTCTTTGGACAAAATCATGTGTATATTAATCATATAAGCAGTTTTGTAAGCTTTAAATTGTGTCATTCTCACATATTCACAGGGACAGTAGTTAATTCTGGAAGTTGCTTCCCATCAGAAAACCTATATTGACTCGAATATAGCAGAAGCAAACTCAAGAGCTTTCTCATCTCAGGTTGTTACTCTACAAGAATGTATTTGGAAATGTAGGAATAAAAACAGTTTGGCAAACAGGCAGAGTCTTAGTAGGAGAAATTTATCTGCAAAGAAGGATGAGTTCACAGTTAAGATACAGTACTGGCATTCTGGGTCAACAATAAATCTTAAATGTGTGTTTCAGAATCATATTATCATTTAAATGTCATAGCATAAAATAACACTCCTGCTTTTACATTTGAATTTAAGTCATTTTTTTCAGTGGTGATTATAGCTAGGTATAGTAAAAAAGCATAGTGTTCTTTATGATACAGTTAACCAAACTAGAACAGAGGATTTTACTTAGCTGCTTAATGACCTTTTTATTCATGAATATTCGTTTGATTTAAATGGGCTTCATATGAGCATTCAAGTGAGGTTTGTTTTTTTGATGACAAGGATGTATCATAGAATCATAGAATCAGAATCATACAATCATAGCCCTTCTCCTCAGGGCTGTTCTCAATTCATTCTCCACTCAGCTTGTATTTGTGCATGGGATCGCCCCAACCCAGGTGCAGGATCTTGCACTTGGCCTTGTTGAACTTCATGCGGTTTGCACAGGCCCACCTCTCAAGCCTGTCAAGGTCCCCTGGGATGTCATCACAAAATATTAGAATCATAGAATGGTTTGGGTTGGAAGGGACCTTAAAGATCATCTACTTCCAGCCCCTCTGCCATGGGCAGGGACACCTTCCACTAGAGGTGAAAGAGACTTCCTTTCCCTCCAGTGTGCCAACCACACCAGATAGCTTGGTGTCGTCAGCAAACTTGCTGACAGTGCACTCAATTCCACTATCCATGTCATTAAAAATGATGTTAAACAGCACCAGTCCCAATAGTGTCTCTGAGAAATGAGTTCAGTGTCACTGAACTCCACTTGAATATCAAGCCATTGACCACAACTCTTTGAGTGTGACCATCCAACCAATCAAATAGTTGAATGACAAAGTGTTTTTGACAGTAAATAAATGTATAACCCATTCACAGAGCACATGAATCAGTATCATGTGACCTGTAAAAAAATTCACAAATTCACCTAAACAATCCTAAAAAGCAAAAACTACCTATGTAAAGGATGTTTAGTTTAGAAAATGTTAATTAATTAAGCAAAGGGTCATAATCTGACTTTGGCTGGCAATCCAAATGTAAGGGACAACCTATGGTTTGTGACAGTCATTATTTTTAATAAATTGTTTGTATAATCCTAATCATAATTAGAAATATGTTAAAATCCATCATGTTTACAACAACGCTGGATATAATGTGGTGGACAAGCAACTTCTAGAATATTACCTGCTGAAACAGGTGGTTCAGCCTTGCTGAAAACTTGTTTACAGCAATGTGCTGCATGCTTGGATGATCTCTTATACTCGTAAGTTGTATACAACAGCACAAAATGCTAATAAGCACAAGGCAGACTGGCAGATGTAGGCAGTGACCCTTCACTAAAATTGGCTAGCCAGTTTAGCTGCCCTTCTTTAATTATCACAGTTATTACTATGAAGATGACATATGAAGATGACATAATGGTTCTTTATGCTAAACAGAAATTTTTGTGCTTTTACAAACAACTGAGTTCTTATAAAATCTGGAAAGAATTTAGTTTGGATTCCTCTAATAACAAGCAAACTTGACTCTCTGATGTTCGTATTGTTTCATTTCAGTCACCAAACAAAGTAAAGTAGGTACCTCCTCTAAACTCCTCTAACAGGCTGTCCAAAAGACAAGTAAATACAATTAAGTAATATTTCTAGTATATATCTGCTCTGGAAGAGCCTTGCTTGCTTGCTTTTCTGTCACAGCAGTGCAAGAGAGAGATGTTTCCTGGTTTAATGTGCCAGAGTTAATTGGTATGACTCTCACAGTGGACAGCTGTATTTCTCAAAGTCAGAAAGCAGTGCACTTCAATATAACATCAAATGTAATATTCCTGTAGTAATCACTCTAAATATTATTCACCAACAAAGGATGAGTAATCAGCCTGGGAGCTACTTCAGTATTGTTACATCCATGAGATGAAGAGGATTGGACTGCAGAATAGATGATGTTTCAACATGTAAGATTTTTTATCTCAGCAACACAATTACCTTGTAGGAGGACTCTTTTGCTAAATTCTTTGGGAACTACTCCTCTATACAGTTCCTTTAAAACAAAGATTAATTCAATTTCCAAATCTGACAGGTGTCCTAATTTTTATCTTTATGTATCCTTAGACTTAAAATATTTTTTTATTGCTGCCAACTTCTCCTTTAATATTTCAATATTAAAATGGATGTTGTTTAAACAATATTTTAAAACTAAAAATGTTTGTTTCTTTCAGACTTTGAATTGAAGCCCATTCTTCCTTCAACTCAACTGAGAAATCACAACCTTTTTCATAATCATCTGTTCCCTATATGAAGACGTGAATTTTGACAGAAAAGATAGTTTTGCTTTCCCCTTCCTCCCCAGGAAATCTGGTTAGTGAAATAAAGATAAATAATGGACATACTGATTAAACACTGTGCAGTTCTTACTAATTCTTCATTTAAAATTCCATCCTTTTGACCTAGAAATGAGAAATCACAACACAGCATATAGTAAGAGAGGATCTCTCATGCATATATGTCATATATGTATGAAGTAATTAATGGGAAAAATGGCTCGTTTGAGATTAAAAAGTCTTTGTAATAAAACTAGATTTTATATCTGGACAGAATTCCCATTTATTTTGAGAAAAACGAAGCCTTCATGCTGATAATTGCAGATCACCCTTTTAAATCACAGAATCACAGAATCCTAGGTGTTGGAAGGGACCTCGAAAGATCATCTAGTCCAACCTCCCTGCCAGAGCAGGGTCACCTAGAAACATCACACAGGAACGCATCCAGGCGGGTTTTGAATGTCTCCAGGGAAGGAGACTCCCCAACCTCTCTGGGCAGCCTGTTCCAGTGCTCTGTCACTCTCACAGTGAAAAAGTTTTTCCTGATATTCACATG
>VZRW01008038.1:0-11853 GCA_013398125.1 Aegotheles bennettii | reverse complement strand
GGGTCCCGGTGCCTGAGGGTCCCCTGGTGTCCTGAGGGGGTTCCCCGTGTCCTGAGGAGAGCCCTGGTGCCTGAGGATCCCCCGGCGTCCTGAGGGGGCCTCTCGGTGCTTGGGGGTCCCCCGGCGTCCTGAGGGGGGTCCCCTGGTGTCCTGAGGGTCCCCTGGTGTCCTGAGGGTTGGCCCCCGGTGTCCTAAGGGAGGTCCCCCGGTGCCTGAGGGTCCCTGTTCCTTCCAGGTGCCTGTGGGTGGTGTGGTCTCCTCAGCAGGGTGAAACCGCTTGGCTCTTGTTCTTTAATGTGCTCACAGCCCATTCCTGTTGTTTGGGAGAGCCCTGGGATGTGCTGAGACATCAACCCTCCTCAGAGACACGGGCTTTCTTCCTTAAAAAACAAAATCACTGTTAAAACTCAGTTAGAACCTGAAATTTTGGCATTAATTGTCAGAAGAGGCCGAGCTGTAAGTAATCTGTCACCTGTAATGTCCTTGGCACAGAGCTCACATAGCATCTCTGTTACCTTGAGGTACCTGGCCAAACCCCTAGAGCTGATGGGCATCACCTTCCTCTGTACCTACTTGTGGTCAGAAATGTTTCTCCTCTGAGTGCATATCCTAACATAAACCTTCTGCAGTTACTCCACAGATTTTGAAGTGCATAGGAACTGGCTTGCTGTCACTCACAACTTGCCCCTCTCGCAGTGGTACTATGAAGTAAGTACACATTTGGGGTCTTTCAGCTGTGTGTAAGTTACAGGCTTATGGGGTTTGTCAGGCTGTGTGAATGCTGGAGGACAAAGCCTTTTATTTGCAGAAATTACACCTTGTGGGTGCTGATGGTTGGCAGCTGTGTAGCAGTGGTTCAATTGCCAATCAGTTTGTTGGCCCTGTATAGCTTTTAGTTAAAAAATAATTATTCAGGGAAGCTGCTAGTGCTTCTGAAGGTGAAATGGAAAAGATAACTAAGGCACATGGTTATTAGGAAGGCTGTATAACACAGCAGCAAGCTGCATGGTAGTCTTAAGTTGCTGCTCACTTTGCTCTTGTCATTAATGATACACAGTTATGATAAAGAGCAAATTTCAGTTGACAGCTGGCTGAACATGAGCCAGCAGTGTGCCCAGGTGGCCAAGAAGGCCAACGGCATCCTGGGCTGTATCAGAAACGGTGTGACCAGCAGGAGTAGGGAGGTGATGGTGCCCCTGTACTCGGCACTCGTGAGACCACACCTTGAGTGCTGCGTCCAGTTCTGGGCACCACAGGATGGGAAGGACATTGAGGTGCTGGAGCGAGTCCAGAGAATGGCAACGAGGCTGGTGAGAGGTCTGGAAAACAAACCTTATGGAGACCAGCTGAGGGAACTGGGGTAATTGAGCCTGGAGAAGAGGAGACTGAGAGGAGACCTTATTGCCCTCTACAACTACCTAAAGGGAGGTTGTAGTGAGGCTGGTGTTGGTCTCTTCTCCCAAATTGCTGATGACAGGACGAGAGGAAATGGCCTCAAGTTCCATCAGGGGAAGTTTAGGTTGGAGATTAGGAAGAAGTTCTTCACTGAGAGGGTGGTTGGGCACTGGAATGGGCTGCCCAGGGAGGTGGTGGAGTCCCCGTCCCTGGGGGTGTTCAACAAACAGGTTGATGAGGCACTTGAGGCCATGGTCTGATGGTCCAATGGTTAGGAATATGATGGGATAAAGGTTGGACTTGATGACCCTGGAGGTCCCTTCCAACCATAATGATTCTATGATTCTATATAAATGGGTTTATACATTACAAAATCAGTTGCTGCACTGAAGTTTTGAGCCTCTGCTGGTGTGCTACCAGCATGCATCAGTTTTAATCTCAATGAATCACCTTTAAGTTGATGATAGGCTCAGCCTGCATAGCTGGGTTTTAATCTGTCTCACAAATCTCCTGGAGTTCTGGGACAAATGTCATAGTCTCTAGTGCTCTTCCACATGCGTGTCTGGGAACTGTGTATCCAGGAGTAAATGATTTGTGCAGCTCAGGACTTTCTGACAGGCTGACCCAATACTGTAAAACAAATTTCTGCAACGCCAGCACGATCCCAGTGCCTTCTGGCAGCAAAACGTAAGGATTTGGGGACACGTGTGCTGACAAACACACCCCATCCCAACCTGCTCTGTTCCTCCTTCCTCCTCTCCCATTGCCACGGGCAAGGAGTTAATCTCTGGTCAGGGCATAACAACTGTCCCTATGGGGAAAGATCAAATAATACTGTTTGATCTTGATAAGAATTAAGACTTTTTGACTAGTGAGTAAAAATAATTTGAGACTGTAACAAGGCTGATTGTGCTGGTGATTCCTCTAACGTGGACAAATACTCGCTGTGAGTGATTTTACTGAGATTTTTTTTAATGGTGGCCCTATCACTGTAAGTTGATTTATAAAGAACAGATAATTACATATTGGTTAGGTGCAGATACAGAACATATTGTTTAATCATTTCCTACTAACCAAGAGATGTCCTGTCCCTCTAGCAGTACTACAGAACAACTCAAATCGTGCTCAGCTGCTGCCAAGCATTTTCTGTTAAATAGAGGCGACGGAGATAAAACACATCAACTGATTTGCTGTGATGAACTGTACATGAAGGACTGTAAACAGCATGGATTTTATTAAGTTATTTAATCTCATTTTGTCTTTAGGCAACTTCGGAATGGACCCTGGATTATCCACCATTTTTTGCTTGGTTTGAATACGCGCTTTCGCACGTGGCCAAGTACTTTGACCCCAAGATGTTGATTATTGAAAACCTAAACTACACCAGTCCAGCAACCATCATCTTCCAAAGATTTTCTGTCATCTTTACAGATATCCTTTTCATATATGCAGTTCGTGAGTAAGTCTTAATGTTCTAATTTTAGGGACAGTGGGTAGTTGCTAATGTATGGACTTTTTCTATAGTAACAACAAATTATTTGTACAAAAAACTTGTAAATACGTGGAAATACACAAGCTGCTTTAACCCATTCAAGGGGAAGTTTGGCACACGCTGCTGAACACAAGATAACTTTTTGTTGGTGTTGGAGATGCTGTTGCTGGACATGTGATCAGAGTTGTGTGTGTTCAGACCTGAGCTGCTGTTTCACATGTTACAGGTGTTTTGTTTCTGTTGCTGGGTTCATTTTGTAGGAGTTGCAGGACAGTTTGGGTGCACCCAGCTGCTTCTTCCTGTTGCTTTTCTTACTACTCTGTTCTTCTAGAGCAGACAGGATGAGAGGAAATGGCCTCAAGTTCCATCAGGGGAAGTTTAGGTTGGAGATTAGGAAGAAGTTCTTCCCTGAGAGGGTGGTTGGGCACTGGAATGGGCTGCCCAGGGAGGTGGTGGAGTCACTGTCCCTGGGGGTGTTCAAAAAACGGGTTGATGAGGCACTTGAGGCCATGGTCTAATGGTTAGGAATATGATGGGATAGAGGTTGGACCCTGGAGGTCCCTTCCAACCATAATGATTCTATGATTCTATGAAGAAAATTTGTAACAGAATGCCAGTATCAGCAAACATGCAAAGCCACTCTGGTGTTTTTGTCATTCCTGATGATAAACTGATCATTTCAAGTCTAATTTAACAAGATTAAGGTTGTATGTTTTCAGTGTGCCCTGACTTTGTGAAGAAGTCTTTATCTTACACCTGAAGAATACAGGAGGAGAGTTCTTTTGAGAATTGCATTGCCTACCTTAATGATTTGACTGTAACAGTCTTCTCTCATTTTATTCTATCACTCAGGATCTGGGTAGAAAGTTCTCTGTTGTATTGGGGCACTACTTAAACACCTTTATTTACTTTACTTGAAATGGGTGAGCTTTGCATTGTGACCTTGACTCAAAGGCATACGAATGAGCTGGCTCCCTTAAAATGGCTCTGCTGGTAGCAATTCAACACGAATCAGCCAGAGCTTTTTAATCTTACCTAACCTTACCTTCAAAATAATATGGACCATATGGCTTCACACTGAGAAGTAATAAGATATTTTTAAGCAATAGAGAGAGCTCATAACTTGGGGGAAGAGTCAGGACAAGGTTCCTGTCCCACTGAGGACCTTAAGTACAACTTGGTACATTGTGTCAATGTGTAGCAATATGTTGTTCATTCATGAGAAGTTGACAGCAAACAGGTTATGAACAACTTTACAGTTATTACTGAATGTGAGACTCAAACCTGACACCAAGTTCATTAAGATAAGCTTTAGCATGTGGAACGTGCCACCATTGAAATTTAAAATCCTGCTTTTACTAAACTTTATTCTTGACACTGTCTTCTCTTGCTGAATTTAGCGAGAATTTTACCATTGCCTTCCACCCTAATAAAATAGTTTCCTTCAGGTTAAGTTCACTTCTCAGCTCTTAAAAGCAAAAATGTTTTTGTTGGCTGTTCAATTAAGTACAGGTCCCTCCTGCTCTTGTTCAGGTGCTGCAAATGTGTAAATGGGAAACGAGCTGCAAAGGATATCCTGGAAAAACCAACATTTGTTCTCGCCGTCCTGCTCTTGTGGAATTTTGGGCTGTTAATTGTGGATCGTATCCTTCGAACGATTGTTTGTGGGGTTTTTTAATCTGTTTTTGTGTGTGGCAAACCCTTGAATATTGCTATCACATCAAGCAATGCTGCTGTTTGTGTGTCTGGGGTTAGTTGAAGAACTTTGTGTTTTCATTAGAATTATTATTTGGCAAAATAGAAACTGTTCAGATCTAGGTCTGATTTGTCAGAACTGTGGGAGGACCAGTCTGGCAGCAACATGCCTGTTCCTGCTGGCTGCTGCTCCTCCACCTGTCCCCACGAGTATTCACAGAGAGCCTCTTTTTTCCTGGGTGTGGTTCTGGGTTTGTCCCATGGCAAGGAAAATCTCTACAAGTGCTTTATGTCCAGGCTGTATTCAACTGGTTAATATTATACGAGAATTAGCAAGGTATTTTAAAGAGGATGTAAAAATACCTCTGGAAAGTCCAATTATTGTGGGTCAGTCTTGACATAACGTGCATTGGAGGGAACACAAGGGGAAAACACCAGTAATTCTTTTATCGGAAGGACTGGTTTTGTCTGTCCCAGTCCTTGTCTAAGTTGCCTGCTTACAGGTGGTAGATGAAAAGTGAAGGCTGCCATCTCCATCCATTCACCAGTGCAAGGCAGAAACTGATATTTTAAAAAGCAGAGAATTAACCTTGTATTTGTTTTGGTTTATATCAGGTAAGTTCATAGAATGGTTTGGGTTGGAAGGGACCTTAAAGCTCATCCAGACACCTCCCACCAGACCAGATTGCTCCAAACCTTATCCAACCTGGCCTTCAACACTGCCAGGGAGGGGCAGCCACAGCTTCTCTGGGCAACCTGGGCCAGGGTCTCGCCACCCTCACAGCGAAGAATTCCTCACATCCAATCTCAATCTGCCCTCTGTCAGTTTGAACCCATTCCCCCTTGTCCCATCTCTCCATGCCCTTGTCAAAAGCCCCTCTCCAGCTTTCCTGGAGCCCCCTCAAGTACTGGTTACATGATATATAAGATCGTTATGCTTTGTTCCATCAAGATAGTGTATTCATATTAGATTTTATGTCTGTGCTTAACAGGTAGGGTTAAGTAATGACTTCATGTCTATGTGAAGTGTATTTAAGGTTACTTTCTTAATTTAAGCTACATTTTAATTTGAATTTATTGCTTATAAGTTTGAGCATTCCCCAGAAGACTGATAGTAGTAATGCAATCTTGCTTTGCTCCTTTCTTGACTCAAGTTCAGACATTCACTTCCAGTACAATGGCTTCCTGTTTGGGCTGATGCTTCTTTCTGTTGCCCGACTGTGTCAGGTAAACTTGAGTGACTCTTCTCTGTTTGCCACCGTATGTATTTTAGGCATTAATTGGCTTCGTTGAGCTGCTCATATTGAATGTGTTGCAAGCAGCTCAAAGTTGAGGAGAGCTAAGCTGCATGTCTGATTATTTGCTTAGTTGGGGGGGGAAGAAGAGAACTTGAAACTCGCTATAATTGCTTGCTGATGGTGCAGCATTGCAGTTCCCTGCAGAGAAAGCTAAATTCTGATGATTTCCTGCCATCTTTTCTTCCAAATCACCAGTCCTTAGCAAACCTACCTCTGACACTGAGTTTGTAATCTGAAGTAAACACTCATTTGTTTTTATGCCTATGATGAATGTCCTGTCACCTCAGGAGTACAACAGATAAAAGTTAGCACGAAGGGACAACAAGTAGAAAAAGCATGGGTTTTGTTTTGTTTTTCCTTTAGAAAAGGTATTTGGAGGGCGCTTTTCTTTTTGCTGTTCTTCTGCATTTCAAACACATCTACATTTACGTGGCCCCAGCATATGGCATTTACTTGCTGCGATCCTATTGTTTTACTGCAAATAATGCAGGTAAGATGGGGGTTGCCTCACTCACTTTTGGGGGGTTGTGTTAATTAGTGGGACCTGGGGAAGGCACTCAAGACATTCAGATACCATGGGAACAAAATGGCTGTGGGTCAAACAAAAATTCTTCTTGGGTAGCAGAGTTGGTCTTTAAAGATGTTTGAAATTTATTTTTTTATGTAAAATCTGGAGTTCTTTGTTAAGAAAAAGCCACACAAACTGCAGTGGCATTTTGAAGCCGTAAGAATTATTCTGGTTATGAAACAATTAGATAGCATCAGAAGTTATTCCAACGTCCTCCTTTGAGCTTTTCTCCTCTTCTTAGCACTGAAAAACGTGCGATTTTCCTCATATTAACAGAGAAGGCACTTTTCTTGAAAGAGCAATTACCAAAAGGTTGGATAATGGAGGAGCTGCAGTGTAGAAAAAGTAAATGCAAACTAGTTCATTGAAGGAAGCAACTGAATGCATTGACATAAAAGACCATGTGCTGCTTTGAGATGGGTGCTGGCATTTCACTGTCGGTGTGGCGTGCTCTGTCTCCCTCTCCACTTGCCACAGTAACTGTCCTCATGACCCGTTTGCTTCTCGTAGATGGATCCCTGAAGTGGAGAAGTTTCAGCTTTCTTCATGTGACTCTGCTGGGATTGATTGTCTGTCTTGTTTCTGCTCTTTCATTGGGGCCCTTCATAGTGTTGGTAATAACCCCTTGTGCACCTCTTATTCCCCTGAGCTGGTAGAAAATTGTGTTACAAAAGTCTAAGCCGTGCCTCATCTGAAGAGACCATTTCTTTCTTGTTTTTTCTTTCCTCCAGGGTCAGTTGCCTCAAGTCATTTCACGGCTTTTTCCTTTCAAGCGAGGCCTCTGCCATGCTTATTGGGCCCCTAACTTCTGGGCTTTGTACAATGCTGTGGATAAAGCACTAACCATTTTGGGTACAGTATGCTAATTTACCATTTGGTGCCTATTTGCAGGTAGAGCTCCCTGGATTTTAGTCTTCCTTCCCCTTTGAAATGTGGGTGGTAAATTACATTTTCAGATTGCCTTAAATCATCTGATTGTCTGCGTAATCCACTGCATGATAAATTTCCAACAGTAAGCCAGAAATCAATCATTCCTCTGTCCTTTAAAAAGGGAAAGACTTGGCCATGTACTTACTTCAGCTGCATCATTTTCTTCTTTAACATTTATTAGTTTGTGCTTTTTTTTCTCTTGTTTTCAGGTTTAAAGTGTAACTTCCTTGATCCCACAAAAATTTCAAAGGCCTCCATGACAGGAGGGCTGGTTCAGGAATTCCAGCACACTGTCCTGCCTTCAGTGACTCCACTGGCAACATTAATCTGTACTTTCATGTCTATATTGGTAAGAACAAATAATGTTTTTTTGGAAACTCGATGTTCTTTGTCCCTAGTAGGCTTTGTTTGATCAGCATGCACTCCACATGAATTTTAATTCTACGGCAACAAATAAGTTTTCTTTGAAAATTAATAAAAAAATAATTATTAGGATAAATGTGGAATTAATGGCTTTCTTGATACACAATATTACTTTCTTCAAGTGTGGCTAAAATGGTGGCCCCTATCAGCTCTAGAATGGTTAAAAGATTGTTAAAAGCAATCTCAGGTCAAAGCCACTCTGCATGCTGAGCTAGAAGTAACCTTTTCGTGATAGAAGGTAGTTGAAGTGGGGTTGAGTAGAGGTACTAATGGAGCTGGTTGGGCAGCTTACAGTGTTCCTAACAGCATCAGCTACAGGTAAGCCTGGTGTTCTTCATGTGACAAGCAAAGAATTGAGGGTTCAATAAGTAATTACCTGGATGCAGAGTCTTTTTCACTCTAATGAGCAACTAGCTGTTAACTGGAAATCTTTGTTTCAACACCTTTATGCAGTAACTTTGATAAAATGAGTTTAGTGGCTTAGATTCAAAGACAGCTCTTGCAACACAAGTAGCAGGGAGTTGGCTGGAGTCTTTCAATCTGCTTTTCCCCTCCTGTTGTGTTGATGAAGTCCTTAAGGCTCTGCTGGTACATCCAGAGGTAGATACGGTTCCTCCAGTGCTGTGTAATGCTTGTGCCACACGAGCACAACCCGGGTGCAGTGCTGTTTGTTAACATTGAAAAAACAATCTCATTGGACAATGGCTTGCATTCAGGATTGCCAAACTTTTCACTGAAGTCCTGTTTTTGCCTGTTGTTTCTAGCCCTCTGTTTTCTGTCTTTGGTTTAAACCTCAAGGGCCCCGAGGCTTTCTTCAGTGCCTTGTTCTTTGTGCGTTGAGCTCCTTCATGTTTGGCTGGCACGTGCATGAAAAAGCAATACTCCTCGCTATTCTGCCTCTAAGGTAAGTGAATTTCATACAGAGTAGTTGGCCAAATTGAACCTGCAGCTGCTTGTTGAGGAGCCTTCAAAGAGGATCACTTCATTTTCAGTGTGTTTCAGAAAATGAACGTGTTTATAGAAGGCCTTAAGCTGTGAAGTTTTAGTGCACTTCAAGTAAATTAATTTCAGGCACAATAAAATGTGGCTGCCTTTAGCAATAGAATGTGCTGATGCAGGTGTAGCATGTAGGAAACAGGTGTGGTGTTAAACAAAGAGTATCTTTTGTAACATACTAGCAGCGGCTTAAGCTTTACAACAGTTTGCATTGACAGAAGCTTTAAGTAGAGCCTTACTGGGAATAGCTGATTCCTGTATCAGCTTCATGGGGCACAGCAAAGCTTTGTAGGAATTTACAGATAATGGGAAGAAGAGAAGCACATGGTGTTGGGATGATACAAGTGGTCAGTTCAGGAGGCTGACACACGGGTCTGCCCACTGCAGACGTTCTTTTGTGTCCCCTTGAATGCTGAATTGTGTTGAGATGTGTAGTATACAGAAAATGGGTGTGTTTGGAGTTGGGCACTCGATTGCTGTTAGAATAATGGAAAAAAATCCCAACTAATAACACAAACCGAGCTTACAAAAGAACAGGGATCAGACTTTAGGCTGAATTTGGACCCACAGCTCTTAAAAGAATTCATTTCGCTTCACCTTGAAACCTCCTTTTCTTGGTAACAGCTTGGAAGCAGACTTGATAAAACGCTTAATTCATGATGTGGTGGATGCAAGCAGGCTGCTTTCCTCAGATCTTTTGTTTCCCCCACTGTTATTCCTGCATTTGTGCAATACATTCATTGCACCTGAAAAGTCCAAGGCCTATTTGTTGTGTGTTTGTGGCTTTGTGTTTTGAAAAGAAAAATTAATCATCTTGCCTGGCTTGAAGCATTTGACACTGCTGTCATGCTCAAGTTTGGCAAGCATTTGTAGTTGATTAAGTTCTCCTTCTCTTTGAAGAGTTAAGTTTAGACATCTATTGTGTCAGGGACAAATATCAAAATGTTGGTGTCTTTTAGCTGCTGGGCAGGTCAAGCCTTGATGGTGCTGTGGTTCATATTTAAAATGCTATGGAGATAGTTCAGGAGGCAGCTGAGGAAAGGGACCTTGTGCACTATGCTTGACAAGAGCAGTACAGCATTTCTACCGAAAGGACTTTGTGCCTGTTGGGGTAGAAGTGAGGCTGTAGTTCATAAGATTCCACACCAGCATTGTTACAAATGGGTTTTTTCCTGTTCAGGTGTTTAATGATGCTTAAACTGCTGCAGTGGGAATTGTGGGAGGGAGGGAATTAACATTAGAAAAACAAAAAGAAGGAGAAAAAATAGGGATGATGATGTTGGCAGCCAGCTGGCAAAGAAAAAAGACTGCTTATAGGAAACTCTAGGCCTTTCTGATGTTTCATAGAATCATAAAATCAGAATGGTTTGGGTTGGACCTTGAAGATCATTCAGTCCCAACCCCCTGCCATGGGCAGGGACACCTCCCACCACACCAGGTTGCTCCAAGCTCCATCCAACCTGGCCTTCAACACTGCCAGGGAGGGGCAGCCATAGCTTCTCTGGGCACCCTGGGCCAGGCTCTCACCAGTTTGTGTTCAGTGAGTGCGTGGTTTTCTGGGGAAGGGTTTCCTGGCTTATTTTTCTCCTGCATTTTTATCTGAGGCCACCTTATTTGGAAGCAGACTTCATCACAGGTTCAGTGTTTGGGGAGGACTGGGATACTATGAAATGTTCTTCTGTCACTTGTGAATTGTGCAGTGTTTCACTGAAATTGTTTCTTTGCTGGAAGACAAAGGCATAACAGATCCTTGTCATTTTTAGCTTGCTGTCTGTTCAGAGAGCGAGGGATGCTGGCATCTACTTGATTCTGACAACCACAGGACACTTCTCACTTTTTCCACTGCTGTTCACACTACCAGGTAAAGTGATTTTCTTCTTTCTGTGCTTTCATCTTGCTCTGGGGTAAGTCACCAGAGGTGATGTGCAGGTAATGCTTTTGGTTTATTTTGTGAAATAAGTTGAAAGTTGCAAGAGGCTGCATGTCAGCCTGTTTCCATAAATCCAGACTCCAACTAGTAAAAAGAAGTGTTGGTTTAAAAGGGCAACTGAGCTGGCAAAGGGCCTGGAGCACAGGTCTTAAGAGGAACAGCTGAGGGAGGTGGGGACCTCATTGCTCTCTACAACTCACTGAGAGGAGGTTGGGGTGAGGGGAGGGTCGGTCTCTTCTGCCGTGCCCACAGTGAAAGGATGAGAGGGAAAGGCCTGAAATTGCAGCAGGGGAGATTCAGGTTGGCCATGAGGGACAATTCCTTCCCTGGGAGGGGGTTTGGGGGTGGGAATGGGTTGCCCANATTGGGGGTGGGAATGGGTGGCCCAGGGGGGTGGTGGAGTCCCCATCCCTGGAGGTGTTCAAAAGGCGTCTGGATGTGGCACTGGGTGATGTGGGTGAGTGGGGATGTACACAATCTAGAACTAAATAGCATTGATTTGGCCATCACATTTATGTTTTAAGCTTCCCAGCCCAGTAATTCCTGATTTATTTTTTAATAGGAAAATCTCATTTGCAGTGCTAATATGTTGTAATTATAATTAGTGTGTTTAGTATGTTTCTAGATAATTGAAGTAAGTGTATAGGAAATGCTTGGCATTTGCTTTAGTAAATATCTATGTGTTGGGGATCCAGGCGAAGCTAGGCGATGTAATCCCAAGCTGGCAGCAAGCTGCCCCGGAGCGCTGGGTGCACAGAGAGCACAGAGCCGGCCTCCTTTCCCAGCACTCGATGTTCTTGCTGGTATGGTAGGTTGAGTAGTATCTCAACTTCCAACTCGCAGAGCATGTCCTGCTCCTTCCCCCAGTGCTCAGGCACTGAAGGTACCCCAGTGCCTCGAGCCCTGCCTTTTAAGGTCCACCCCCCTTGTTAGGCCATTAGCTTTATTATCATCAAACAATTAGCACCTGAATGTGATGACCAGGAGGGCTGCTCTGTCAATCAACAATCAGGTAGCCCTCTGGTCATCCTCTACATTTCCTCCCTTTTTTTTTGTTTGGTTTTTTTTTGTTTGTTTGTTTGTGGGTTTTTGTTTTTCTTTTTAATGAAAATCAGTATCTAATAAA
>VZRW01008037.1:25093-103834 GCA_013398125.1 Aegotheles bennettii | reverse complement strand
GTGCACCATCAGGTTCCTTAGGTCGTCTGAAACCGGGTCTATCCCTACCGTGGGTGGTTCTTCTTTCTCCCAGTCCCTGCCTTTGACTTCTGCGACTCAGGCATTATGGTTTGACCACTTGCCAGAGAAGACTGAGGCAAAAGATTCATTGTATACCTCAGCCTTCTCCATAGCTTGGGTGACCAGACCTCCTATTTCTTTCTGGGAAGGGCCCATATTTTCTCTAGCCTTCCTTTTATCACTGATATACCTATAAAAGCTCTTCTTATTGCCCTTGATGTCCCTGACAGATTTAATTCTATCTTCAGCTTTCCTAACCTGATCCCTGACTGCTGGGACAATTTCTCCATATTCCTCCCAGGCTGCCTGTCCTTGCTTCCACCCTCTGTAGGCTTCCTTTGTGTTTGAGGTAGTTCAGGAGGAGGACAGGATTTGAGGTTGTCCAGGAGCATCAGAGGAATAGGCCAGTCATAAGCAAAGCCAAGATTAAAAGAAGTGTTCAGGTTTAATAAGCTGAGGGAGGAAAAGAGGGGAGTGACTAATATAAAATTGCCAAGAAAAGAAAGAAGGAGGAAGATAGAGATTGCTTTGTGCATCTGATTGGCAGTTATAGACAGGACCCTTACACTGGCAGGGAGAGCCCTTCACTTTTAAGATACGGTCAAAAGCCTGAAAAATCCAACATTTTTTTTTTTCATCTGAGTAGTGAAGTATGTCTCAATTATCTGTAGAGGAAGAACAATTCTTTTTCACATAGTTTTGAGCACTCTGATCTTACTCTCCTCCTAGATTGCAAACAGCAGTTTTTCTATAAAATGGTTCATTTTAAAGATACCAGTGAGATACTCAGGCACAGCACGTTACTGATCACCTCATTATTGCTGAATTAGCCAACTATTGTAGGGTGGAAGAAAAATAGCCTGAGTTACACTGTGGCCTGCTGAAGAACAGGCTTTTAGAATGAAACCCACAATAAACCACACTTTCATTCAATTTGTAAGGTTATTTAATCAATCAAAGCCTACCCTCGAAACACAGAATTCAATTTCTACCCAAACAGGTGTTTGTGGTAGTTTGGTAAGTGGGCCATAATGCCATAGTACAGCAGTCTACTCCTGAATAGATAGGATGCCCCTTAAAATTAATGTCATTGAAATAGCAGCAGCAAGTTTTGAAAACATCGATACTAGAGTGTACTCATACTCTGAGGAAAAACTCACAAAGGTAATCATTGAGTTTAGTGGGTTATTAGAAAAGGAGACTAAATATTTTTCATAGCTAGTCCTTAATTCTGAGCATACAGAATCAACAAAACAAAACAAGCTCAAAGTGTGCTGTCAGGTGCAGTGTGATAGCACTGAAGTCAGTGAAGTTTTGACAGAGAATATTTTTTTTCTGGTTTATTATGAACAATTCATAAAAATTCATCATCAAATCCTACAGAGATGTCAAAGCTGGCATTAGCTAATTCACTTATCCATATACCACAGATCACTGCCTTTCAGTAGCATTTTGGAAACATTCCTTTCATTGGAACAAGAAAGGAAGACATTTACAAGAAAAAATTACCAATATTTAAAATTAATCATATAGTTTTGAGGTAGCAATTTTACAGGAGGAAAAATTAATTTCTTTTGTATCCTGAATAGTTACATTGCACAATATTTCTGGAAAGATCTGTTTACATGTTTAAGGAGACATGTTTTTATACTTTCACAAAAGTTGAGTGAGTGCTGTGGCAGACTCCCCAGATTTCAACTATGGTGAATAACACTTCAGTGTTAGTCTATAGCTGATTTCAAAGCCTGATTTATATACTCATAAGAAAGGTTCTGTCCATGAGAGGAATAGTCAACTCTCAGAAGAGGTGTCATAGCAAATGTGTGCTCCGTAGCTGTGATCTTCTGAGCATTGGCTTCACTGGAAATGATTTATCTTCTGATCTTTCATTTTAAGCAAAACCAACAGTTTTTCTGCCAATGCCTTAAACAATTGGTGAAATGCTAGCACAGGTGCATGATAGCATTCAAAAGTTACCTTCTTACAGAGAGGGACGTATAAATGCTACCCAATCAAAAGTAGAGCTTAGTGTCCCTTGACTGTCCCTCCTCACAGTAATGATAAACATAGGAAAAACTTGATGAAAAAGTTGAGAAAATCTAGACTTCATGAAGAATTTCAAATATATAACACTGGTTTGCATTCTTCCTGCAGTCTTCTATTAATTGGTTCCCACTTATTCTGTTATTCTAAGACTATGCACCATTTAGGAAAGGCTCTGTTTATATTACGTGTGCCTAGGGCTCATAGTACAATGGCACCCTGATATCAAATTGGGGCCACTAGATGGTACTGCAATATAATTAATAAATATTAAAAAGTAATATCATAAACATATGTATTTGTTTTTTTCTGCAATGTCTTGGCTGTAGGATTTGAAAGACTTGTCGAAATATCCATGTCATTGCCTTTACATACATACGAAAACCTACATGTAACTATAATAGTTGCAGTTGTAAGACACATGCTAAAATATGTGCTTACTGATCTTAACAGTATAACTAAGGTACTTACTACTTATGTACAAATATATATGATATTTATACAATATGTACACACACATGTAAATTATCATCTGATTAGTCACTATACTTGCTCATTTTCATATGTTCCTGTACTCAGTGCATAACAATTAGATTATAGGAAAAGTGTGCATATATAAATCAGTATGCAGATGTATGTTTATTCATGAACTCAACATAACATATAAGCCATAATTTTAAAAGATAAACTTTGTACAATAAGCAAAATCTATACAACCATATTTCACATTTTTCTATACTTTGAATGATTTCCTATCACAATTTGCTTCACTTTTAAGGAGACAAAAAATTCAACTTTTATCTAAATGTTTTCCATCATATGCTATGTCTACAGTAAAAACAGTTTAGATCTTATAATCAGTTACCTTCTAGCTTGTAAAGATCCTGAGGCTTAAAAAATTCTGCAAAACTAAATTATCTGAAACCATATCATGCTTAATAGTATCTACCCATAAAACTACCCTCAGAATAACCTAACACTGTTGGTTGCCAGCACTATTTTCAATTTTCATCTGTTAGATATATGATCAAGCATGTCAAATCTGCCCTGAGTAATAGAAGTGAAAAAATAAAGTCATTTACTTAAAACATTCTGATAGCTATTTATCTGAAAACCCTGGTCAGATTTACTGCTCTAAGGCATTTACCTACAAAGTTAACCAGATGCTTTGAGTTGAAAACTAATTTAATTTCTCTGTTATCTTAACAGGACATCTGTTAAAACAACATCCAAGGAAGGTAATATGTTCAAAATTAAACATCCTGCAGGTTGTTTTATTAGAGTATGTGCAACATTGACATTTAACTGTTAACAGCCACCACTTTACAAAAATAATTAGTAAATGTGGAATCAAAGCACTATAGTGATTATACTAATGGACACAAAGTAATGTAGAATGTATTTGCAACTGGTGTAACTTTAATTTTGTTGCTAAGTTCACTGCTTTGTTACAACTGAGTTACAATGAAGCTGAATGAATCATTTCTTTTGTTTCCTTCTTTCACCAGCTTCATGTAGATATCAAACTCTCCCTTTAAAATCAGAGTATATTAGCTGCATAAAGTGTTCAGCACTCACAGCCAGCATGGTTTTAAAGCATTATGAGTGACAAGCTATGCAAATCATATCCTGAAGTAATTTGCATTATTGCAGTTAATTTGCATATGGATATAAACTGCACTTCAGAGCAACTATGTATCAATCCAAGCAGTGGCATATGAAAGTCAGATGCATAGGTAGACGTGTGCTTGCCAATGTTGGGATATTCAAGTCGAAAAATATGAGCAGATCCCTATTTCTGGTGGTCCTTATAACTTTGCTGGATAAGATGGTGAGCACAAATAGAAATGGCAGGAGGAAACATGGGCTCCATATTTCCTCGCACTCCTTCCATTTATTCGCACTGGCAATGCCGGCTGATGTTAATTTGTCTGTTGGCAGGAAGTGACCATAGCTGCTTCTTCCTCTTCACATTAGTATCATTCAATGGAAAAGGAAAAGAGAAGGGATGGGCTGCCCTACAGACACTAAAAATCAGACATATCTGGATAATCCTGGATAACATCCCAGGTCACCAAAGGAATCAGTATTTATCAGTAGTGAAAAGTTGCTAATGCATGAACCTCACCTGTGGGTGAATTTATGAACTGCTCATTTCCTCCTTAAGATCTGTTGCGTCAGATACCCTCCCATTGTCCTGGTTGGTTGCTGAGCCTGCCTGGAGGCAGGAGAATGGACTAGCCATATCCTGAAGTCCCTTCTGGCCTTACTGTACTATGAACCATGACTATGAATATGAAAGCATCTATTTTAATCACAGTGTATACTGGCAGTTGGGGAATTCCATTTATATGATTTCTTACATAGTCTTTATTACACTGTTTTCATTATGAGGAAAACAGTCAAACTTGCATTCAGGTACAGAATAATACTTGTGGATAATAAAACAGCAGCAAACTCTCTCCCTAAACCTTCATTTCTCCAGTAGCTTCTCTGCACTCCCAGAGCTGTCCCTCTCCTCAGGGGTGTTTCTGAGCAATGCCATTATATTGCCTTCCTCCTGCTTCCTGTCAATTACTGCAGAGCTTTAACCAAGTTTTGGTTAAACTTCCTGATTCATACTTACCTCAGCAGGAAAGGGGAAGAGTTACACATTTTCAGCATTTTATTTGACTGCAGGGTTTATATGCAATGCATTCAGTATTTCCCTAAATGCAATATAAGACAACATAAATGTAAATTTAATTGTCTCTGAACTAAAGGATCATAATTCTTTTTGAATGTGTTACTACCTCTTCCAGATAACAAGGATAACCTTCATCTTTCCACATTTTATTTAAGATATTATATAGCTTTACATATATGTGAAGATCCTTCATTTTTCTTCCATATTAAAGCACATAAAATTCCAAAAAGTGAACTGATTATATATTACATTATAATTAGCTTTTTTCTTATAAGGTGCAATACATTGTGCATGGTTGGAAACAGGAATTCAACTAAAGAAAGGACAAAAATAAAGCTGAAGTATTCAACTTCAGATAAAAGCCTAAAGGGGGTGTTAGAAAAGACAGAGCATGACTCTTCTGAGAGGTACACAGTGAAAGGACAAGAGGCAACATCACAGATTTCCACAATGCAAATTTCAACTGCATATCAGGAGAAAGTTTTTCACAATGAGAATGGTTAAGAACTAGAAAGGTTGTGAAATTGCCGTCCATAGAGACTTTTAAAACTTGACTGGCTAAAACTCTGAGCAACCCGGTCTAACTTTGAAGTTGGTGCTGCTCTGAGCATAAGACTGGATTAAGTGACCTTGAGAGGTATCTTCCAACATGAATTAGTCTGTGATTTTGTGGGTCTAAGTTATCTTATATTTGCAGATATTTGGGGTGGGTAGGAGAAAATGTGTTCAGAAACATTTGATTTCCTTAAAAACTTCTGGCAGGAGCCAACCTGACTACATATTTTTCTTTAGTTTACATTTTAATAGCTACAATACATTCAGTTCTTTGTACCATATTTAATATTTTCAATTTTAAGTAAGTATGTTTTTTTAATCTTTCCTATTCTTTCATGCTCCACCTTTTGCAGCTCAGGACAATATACAAAAGGAACTAACCCCATTCGAATGCAAATAACAACTTTCTTTTTTAAGGAACAGTAGCTGTAGAATGAGTGCTAAAACCATGAAGAACTGCACTGTAATTACACATGGTGAACTATGTATATACTATTGCCACTTTGCTTAGGGTTCCTAGGTGCCATGGTTTTGTACATAAGCTCTCATAGTATTATTCTACATGTGTTCAGAGCATAGGTGAAGTATGTGATTTACTTGTATGAAGTATGGAAATTAATTACATAATGGCCAATGAGGAGAAAACAAGATATGTAATGGTCACACATGGTAAGAAAAGGACAATTATTTTTTTTCCTTGTTCTTTATTTCAGCTGTTTCTGGCTGCTGCAACACATGAAGTAAGATCCAGTATGGAAGCCTCATTCAATTCCTAAATCTGATTCATCTCTAAAATAGGCCATGCTGTACAGAGATTAAGGAAAGGATTGTGAAAAAAAAAAAACCCACAGTTGTGACTACATAATTAAAAGCTATATAAAAATGAATGTACAGAGAGAGCTAAATTATGCTTATACAAGCAACTTTAATTCTGTTATTTCTTGGTACCAGAGCGTTTGAATTTCAAACACGTAATTTTTGTGTCAGAAGACATATAAGTACAACCTTATGATTTAATATTAAATGTAACCTTTGTATGCTATTAGCTATAAATAAGGAAGATGTCAAGAATGACATACAAATAGAAACTAAGTAAATTTTGACAGTTAAAATAAGTTTTTAAAAAGTGTATTCTTGGCCACATTCATGTAGTACTGTAAAGACTACAGCAAAGGGATACTGGAGCTCAGCCAGGCAGCTTTGAGAGGAGAGCTCGTGTATCACCATGCATGTAGCGTTGTGTGTAAGAAGAATCAAAAGTACTGGCACAAGGCTGGGAAAGTGTGCAGCAAGGGCTTTGGACCCTGAACCCCAGCTGATTCCCCTCATCCAGCAACCCGCATCCAGCCTCTGTCTTGACTCCCAGTAACTGACAGCAGCAGCATCTCTACACTCCTACACTTGTGATGGGACACACAAAAAATGCAGCACAAAAAATGTCACATGGTCTTCAACTAAAAATGGGAGCTTCATAGTTCTTATTTTGCTTGTACTATGCTTTTAAATGCCTTGAAGCAAGAGTGCTTCATTTCTTCATCACATGAGCATTTGCGGCACTCTTTCTACTGAGGGTCTTTATCCAGAGGTGGTAGCTGAATCCCATAGAAGTAAATAGGAATTTTGTCTGAAGAAGAAAGTAAAAAATGCTGAACAGACTTTGTTGGGGTTTTGGGGCTTTTTCTGTTGTTGTTCTGAGATAGCTGAATCTCGTCTCCTGTGTACTTTCTTGATATATTTAAATAAATTATTAAAATATTACATTTTCTCAGAGATGGTTTCTAATATGTTTTCCTTTTTGTATCACAACTGTACTTCAGGTGTGCTTCATCCAAGGCAAGAGGTTATGCTTTTTGTATGCTACATTTTTTTACCCACAGTCCAAAATAAATATTACCACCCCTGAAACCTTAAAGTTCTACTTATTGCATTCACCAGCAAGCAAAACAACACACAGACAAATCAAATATTATTCAAGGGTAATACTGAAAAGTTTGAGAAATGGGTTTTCTAGGCATTCATTCACAGATCCACGTAACAAGTGATTGCACTTTCTTGTTGGTAAGGAAACCTAGAAGCCTGTGTTACAAAGCCATAACTATTCCAGCTTGCTGTGAAAGAGTTTCAGCAAAGAAAACTGTGCCTCAGGAACAGAAAATACTTAGTGTGATGTCATTTTCCAGATGATATATATATGATTGTAATGGTATATAATGCAAACAGATATTGTCATGACTGTTCACTAATACTCCTTGAGCCTCCTCAGTCTCTTCAGAGATGATTACCTCGTTGCTTTAAAAATCTCTGAGGCTAATAAGGAGAAGCTTTAAAAATGTCATGACCTCGGCCCCCACAACTACAATAAACTAAAAAAGGATGAAGCTAGGAAGAATGTTGTAATAAGGTATATTAACGACTGAATTATTTCTTCTACATTGTATCAGCAGATGACGCAAAAATTGTATTTACACATAGAATAAAAGCTGTTCTCAAAACTTTAAAAAAAACCTTTCTTTTATTTTATTTGGTAGAAAGCTACAAACTATACATATAAAAATAAACTATACCCAGCTGAACTATTATTAGGCTCTAATTTTAACCTATCAATTCCTAAAGCCATGCTTTACAGTATCTCTATCATTTACAACCTTAGAGGCATCCCTCTGGTACTTACATAAAGGTTATCTTTTATTCCCTATTTAGAACCGATTCAGACCCAGACCTTTTTTCAAGGTTCTATGTGCCATTCCAAACACAAAAAAATACACTGGAGGATCATCAAACATTTGAAGTTGCAGTTATTCCCAGATGAAAATATAAAACATAAAGAAGATTCAGTGCAAGATGTATGAATGTGACTGAGAGACATAAAACTTACTATGATCCATTTTGTAAGATGGATCTAGAACAGGAGGGTAAGTTTTATCCACCCAAACAGTTGGGTATCTTTCCATTATACATATATTTCTAGGCCCCAGATGTTGCAGAAGATTTGTTCACATGGGGAAGTTCTGATGTACCATAAACAGTTGAAAGGGAGAGAAGAGTGATGTCCCATGAATTAAACCTTTTATAGATCATGAGTCGATCTGTACTTATTTCTTAAATCTGTTTTCTAGGAAATTTTCCTTTTCTCTCTCTCTTTTACCAACATTGGTGGTCTGAAGCAGAAGGAATAGACTACACTGGGTATTTCAAGGCAAATCATATCACTGGAACAAATAATACCTCTAAAGACCAAATAAAAATTTTAACTGGACCCAAATATAAGCCTGAACCATACGGTTGGTTGGGAAACACTCTAGATGACACTGCCCTGGACTTCAGAAAAAATCAGTTCCAGGTTTAGATGCTGGTTTTGGCCCATTTTCATTCCAACTAGCACATACTAGTGTTTGTAAGCTGTTCTTACACCCATTAAAACACAGTGTTCAAACAGCTGCTTCTCTTTTTTCCTTTCCTTCCCATCACCTTTCACTTCCACAGATACAATAAACATCCCAACATTTACATGTTTAGGAACACAGGTGGCTGAAACAAGCAGGTGGAAAGAGAGTGGATTGGGTTGAGTAGAATTGTACATCAGGTGCTGGGTTTGATATATACTTTAGTTCACTTAGCAATACAGAAAGCATTTTAACCAAATAAAAGATAATATATTTACTGTTTTTGCCAAGCTTTTAATGCGATTGGGCCTGTCTGAAGGTATAAAACCCAGAAAGTGTAATGTTTTACCTGCAGAACATTACACCCCCAGGAAACAAAAATCTGATCCTTTTCAAGTCTGCATCTTTTGAAGAAACAGAATATTTGGGGATGAAATATCCTTGTCTCTAGTATTTTTTGTACTTTGGGGGTGATTTGAGAGAAAATACAGGTAAGGAGGTATCTTTGCTTCATTTATTCTTCCTACAATTGTGTTTAATTTTCTGCATCATAACATATCAGTAACTCACAAAGAATCAGAGAATTACATCTAATTTACAGTTGTGCTAAACTCCCTTTAATCAGGAACAGTAATTAAATATCTGAGTCAAGAAGAGAATGTGATCTCTTTCATATGTGGGATTCTCCTTGATGGTCAGTTCATACCACTGTGAGCATAACTCAGCATGGACAGCAAAATTTAGACCCAGTTGAAGTTTATTACTTTAACAAAATAATTTGTTACCACTGCTAATCTTTTATCCCACAAATTGCCAGTTTTCTGGGAACACGTAAGAAAGTAGGAGTTTTGGTTTGAGCAAATTATCAACTGCCACTTTATGTGTTATCACTTACAGTGTCAATAAAACCCTATAAATATGTCATTCTTAGGAAAATATATTTTTCCTATGGATTTTGACTGTGTATAAATGTTCAATCATAACATTCCTACCAGAATTATGAAGTTAAAAAACACTGCTGTAGTCAGATGGAAATCTATTCTGGAACCTCAATTTACATTTTAATTTAATGAAAGACACCTTGTTTTACAACTATTACGATATGGTGTAAGACCCCTGAAAGGAATCCAGCTAGGTAACAGCAAGCTAAATGGCACAAAAAATATTTGTTTACCCTTGAGATGGTAATCTTTTGTACTCATGACATCACTAATCAATGTCTCTCATAGAGGTGAAATTTGCATTGCAGAATTACTGAGGGGTAAAAAAGGGTAATTTTCTTTTAAAACATATATATCATTATTGTTGTGCACATCAGAAGGTATATGCTTATTACTGTTGAGATTAAATGTTTCTAAACTTCCAGAATAATCCAAATTTCCATCATTCTAATAATACCAAGGGGATGGGTAAAACAGAACACAGCCTTTCGACTGGGGCATGTTCACACAGTGCTGGTGGCTTAAATGTATCCAATGGTAAATTACCTTCGAAAGATCCCCAGCCTCCAAATAGAAGCAGATAACAAACACGTTCCATGTAACCCAAAGGACCAGCCAGACAGCATACTGCAGGGAGGAAGAGAGAAACAGTGCATTAATAATTTCACTATCAATTGAGTTAAACTTAGTTCATTAGACCATTAGTTCAATCCAAGAAAAAAACAGACTATAAATATGGTGCATATGAATAAAAATGTTACATATAAAAGAGAATCAAGAATAAATTCTTCCCTTTCACAGACATAATCTAGAGTGATCTAGTGAGTACTCAGTCAAACCAGAAAATCTGTATCTGAGAATACAGTTGATAGATCTGACAATTGAATTTGAGACTAATCTGGAGCTCTTATTATTGTTCAAATGGGAATATTGCAACATCAAAAGAGTTATGCAATATCAATTATATGTGAGCAGTACAGAGCTGTTTATTCAAATGGTTATTAAAATGTAACTTACTAAATAAAGTCTAATTGAAGCAGGTGCTGGATTCTGCAACACTTCAGATTTAGTTTCAAGAAACTAAACCTATATATACAACCTCAAGAAAATAAAGTTATATATATAGGTTATTTCGCAGTATTTCTACACAATGTGAAGGGATTTGGTCATCACAGCTGCCTCTATAAATATATTTTCTGACATTCCAAAGCATAGTTCATAATTAACCAACACCCTCACGGGTAGAGTGTATTTTAAATTGCCAGTTTCTTTGGGGTTTTGTTTTACGGTGTATAGGAGAAATACTCATGCTGAAGCAATAACTGTCCATTTGTGGTTGCCAGACTTCTTATTCACATATTTGATGTGAGTAATGGAGTACATGTTTTCTCTCCTTCTGTCCGCTACTTTGCTTCTTTTTTGTATTCATAAGACCTTATGCGCTAGGACTGAAAACTACATTTCCCTGCTGTAATGTTGGAGGATACTGTATAATAAAGTTTGACCTGCTGTTGCTCTTACCTAATGTTTGTGCTTGAGAACTTCCCTTGACAAATTATTCCATGATCTAATAAACTTAGGGTCTACAACTGTTTTTCTAATGACTGTTGTGGCTGTCCTCTAGTTGTTTACAATTTGATTCTGCATGTTTGCTAATTTCATTTCACAGGCCCATGGCACTGCATATGTGTGACATACGACAGACACGACATTTTTCCCTACCTGTTATATCTAAGGGCTATTTCCTAATTCTATATCACCAAGCCATTTCTCTCAAGTATTTACACACATACTCCTCTTGCTGTCTTTTGTCCAAACTGTACTAATTAAGTTTTGTTAAACTATTTCTTCAAATCAGGAAACACTGTTTCCTGCACACCTCTGTATTTTATCACCCGAATAAGCAGACAATATTTTAGACTGTACACTATTGCTCCCTTGCAAAAAAACATATGACAAACCATTGTTTGTCATGAATGATAATCTCATTTTCTAAATTCAGTAGCAATTTACATAGGATTCTTCTTGCATTTCTCTTGGAAACACTGTTTTGCATCAGATTGTCTATCATTCAACATGCCATTTTCTACTTAATCTTCTAGATACTGTGAAAATAATACAATTCTGTCCTTTCTCAGGAGATCTAAAGTGAGACTATATCCAACATGATTAAAATTTAGGCCTGTTCCAATTTCTTACTACCAAATAATTACCAATCTGAATAGGTATTGGGCAGAATATGTGCCCATGCATGAAGTTCAACAAAGCCAAGTGTAAGGTCCTGCACAAGGGTCAGAGCAATCCCAGCACAAATACAGGCTGGGCGGACAATGGATTGAGAACAGTCCCAAGACGAAGGACTTAGGGGTGTCAGTTGATGAAAAGCTCAACATGAGCTGGCAATGTGCACATCCAGAAAGTCAACCATATCCTGGGCTGTATCCAAAGAAGTGTGACCAGCAGGTTGAGGAAGCGGATTCTCCACTTCTACTGCACTCCTGTGAGAACCCAACCTGGAGTACTGCATCAGGTTCTGGGGCCCCCAACACAAGAAGGAGATGGAGCTATTGGAGCAAGTCCAAAGGAGATCCATGAAGATGATCAGAGGGCTGGAGCACCTCTGCTATGAAGGCAGGCTGGTAGAGTTGGGGTTTTCCAGCCTGGAGAAGAGAAGGCTCCAGGGAGACCTCATAGCAGCCTTCCTGAAGGAGCCTACAGGAAAGCTGGAGAAGAACTGTTAAAAAGGGCATGAAGTGATAGGATGAGGGGAAAGGGTTTCAAACTGAAAGAGGGTAGATTTAGATTGGATATTAGGAAGAAATTCTTTCCTGTGAGGATGGTGAGACACTGGCACAGATTGCCCAGAGAAGTTGTATCTGCCCTCTCCCTGCAAGTGTTCAAGGCGAGGTTGGATGCGGCTTCAAACAACCTGGTCTAGTGGGAGGTATCCCTGCCTATGGCAGGGGGGTTGCACCTAGATCATCTTTGAGGTCCCTTCCAACCCAAACCAGTCTATGATTCTATAATTCTATGATTCTATGATTTTAAAGAATTATAATAAATATTGTTTTGATCTAATAGAAGTTAACATAGTTTTAAAGGTTCAAGTTGCTTTAAACTGCAGTAATTTTGGGGTAATTTAAAGAATACAGATTACACATACTTTATAGAACAGCTGTTTTGGGTCCATAGATCTAGTCACAGATCATAGATTTATTTAGGTCAGGAGGGACCCTCTGGAGGTCACTTGGTCCAATCTCTGATCAAAACGTGATCAGTATAGATCAAGTTGTGCAGAGATTTGTCCATTTGAGGTCTGAATATCTTCAGGCAAGGAGATTTTGTGGCCTCTCTAATGCACATCTATTCTTTCAATGTAGGCTGTTCATAAAACTTTGGAAAATTCCTATGCGTGGTTTTAACATGCTCTTTTCTTTTCTTTTTTTTTTTTTAAACCCAGTTCTGAGACAATAAGTATACTGAGCACTTCATTTTCCTGCACATTTCTCATGTTACACGTAGATTCATGTGTAACACTGAGTGTTATAACTACCAGAACAAGAAAAGGAAACATTAATTTAGATTCAATAACCTTCATTTGGCATTTTTTTCTAACTCTGCAGCATTTTAACTTGGGTTTTGCCAATTATTTTAATATGTTAACGTTATATACAAGTATACATATACACTGATGGAATTAATACAATTACTCCTTCTGACACATGAAGACAATGAGATTTTTCATAGTGAAAACTGTATATGCTGCATTTAGAATTTCTTCCCAAAGAAATGTGACTTAAGCAGGGATATTCATGTGCAAGATCTGTTCCCTTGAAATAACTTCTGTGCTCCTGAACAATCAAACTGGAGAAAAGACTAGAAGATTCAAAGATATTTTATCACAAAATAATCAGGAAAATAGGCTTATGAAAATAGGCCTACAGATGGGAAGAGAGACTCTATTAAGTCCTCATACAAAGAAAGACCTATAAGATCCTCTTTTTTCAGTCAACATGAATAGGAAAAAATGTGGGAGAGAGCCACTGGAAACTAGGTTTCTTTAGATTGGCTGCTCATGGCACAATTGCATGTAAGCAACAGTTGATTAAAAAGCTCCCTGTGTACAGCACTTCCAGCAGAACACTCCAAGGCACTTTGGATCTGCTTGTCCTGGCAGAGATCCTTATGCTTACATGCAGAAATGAAACTTCTCTTTCCATTGTCTAGCCTATCACCAAAAAAATGGCAAATTTATCTGACTTTTAGATACACTCTTACATAAAGCATCTGCTGTTATTGGACTGCTGATAAGGTATAAAAACATCTTTTAAAAGTATGTTTTAACCTGCTTCCTTTTGAAATGTTATATTAAGTGTTTGATGCCTGAATTCTGCGGATAAACACAGTATAATTATCTTGAAATACAAGGATGCTTCTGCTTTCCACTGCATCTTATTTCAGATGCTTCAGATCCAGCACACCTCTTATCTCTGGATCACATAAATACCTCTTGCTGTGTATGTGCTTCAGCAAATTGTTGCAGAAATTTAGCTCTGAAGGTCTATGACAATGAACAAATCCTGCTGGTACTCTCTATTATATGTATCTAATTGGAAACACATTTTATAAGAGTTCTTCAAAGGGCTATAGATGTATTTTTTTCTCATATACGAAAGTTCAAGACAGCTGCATTATCTGACAGATGCCACCACAATGCTACAGCAGTCACACATTAATGAGACAAGAACCTTGATGAACATACGCTTGACCAATCAGAAGATACCAACAGGAGGCAAAGCAATGACAACACAGCTCATTATTTTTATGGAAATCTGCACTGTAAAGAGGTATAACTGGAACACTAAGACTGAAGATTTAAATACTTACTACTTTGCAAAGTTGTAGCCAATCAATAAAAGCTACTTTAATTTTGTAAAATAAATCCTATAAATATGGCTCTTATATGGCAGAATATGCTTACCATTCTTTCAGTAAACATGAAGTCGGGGTGGTGAGACACTGGAACAGTTTACCTGGGGAGGTTGTGGATGCCACCTCCCTGGAAGGTGTCTCTGCCCATGGCAGGTGGGTTGGAATGAGATGATCTTTAAGGTCCTTTCCAACCCAAACCATCCTACGATTCTATGACTTTATAACCCTCTTCAAATAATTATGAGAAGTACCTACTTTATGATTTATTGATACTGTTTAGTTACAGGTTTGAAAATGAATCATCACAAATTAATATAGGATGCCATTTTTCTTGAAGAATGGGAAACTGAAATATTAAAATACTTGTAATGGTACTAAGAATCCATACACTCATCTTCACACTTCTCTCAAAGTTGGCTAAGTCATAGTGTCTCCATATTACTAACAGGGAAACTGAAGGTGAAAGAAATTAAATTACTAGAGTTAATTCCACAGCCCAATAGAAAAATGATCTGAAGGCACAAGAACCAAAGGTCCATGTAGCCCACTACTGACTTTGATATAAACCTGGTGACCAGAACTCACATCTAATATCGTTACTTGCCTGAAGGAGAAATATGTCACATATCTTTTGAGTATAAATAGTGAGCAACTCTGATAGCTATGAGCATTTTCAGTTCTTTTTTCTTTTTTTTTTTTTTCCCCAGAATTTTACATGGCATTTCTTTTGCTCCCAAATTCTTTCTGGATATGTGAATCAATTACAGTCATATTTGATAATTACTACATTTGCCATAGTAATTAAAAACGTTATTGTTTATGCTATCTGGACAGCACTACTTGACTTGTTCAAAGATTACCTTGAGCCCAGCATGTCTGGAAAGGAGCACCTCTTTCCAATAACACAGTAACAATAACATTCAGCTAATCTTTGAGGTGCCCACAGCTCTGCCTACCTTTGAAAAGCCCTCTGGAATAGATACAACGATTTGGTGAAGTCAGCTTTTCCTAAACAGCGAAGTCCATGTTGTCATAACCAAGTTGTCATAATCATCTGTGGTGTTGCCTGTTCTAACCTCTTCAGCACCAGATAGCAGAAGTTCTGCCTCTTATTTCCACCTTCCTGGAACTAGTAAAACACTTCACCTAGACTCCTTTTGGAGAAGTCCATTTGAAGTGGCAACAACAGCAGTCTACAGGGTGACTTCACGTGGCCATTTAGTAGGCATCATTCTCTAATTTAATCTGCTCTGCACATTTTGCTGTTTCCTTCCCATTCCCATTGCCTGAGCCCTGAGAGCTGATGAGGGTGTGGGCAGCACATTGTGGTGGAAAGTCCAGCTCTAGTAGCCACCAGCAGCCACACCCCAGCAGGAAGCCTTCAGTGTGGAGCAGGATCAGAAACCACAGTCTGACTCCAAAGAAGAATCAGGAGCCAAATTAACACCCTTGAGAGATTCAGTTATTCAATGTGTGAGGACCAGCTGTTTTAAGCAGAACTGCTGCTCTCAGCAACCTAACACAAAGAGCAACTGTGCTCTGCTTTTAATGATCCAGATGAAAGTCTTCCCTGCCCAGCAGTTACCTACAAGCCTTGATGGGAGAGAGCTCAGGGCCAAAACCAGTAGCTTTGACAACAAATAATAATATTCCTGGCAGCACAGGGCTTTGTGCAACCATTTCAGCTTCAATAAATGTCCATTCACTTTCTTGAATCCACTGGGAAGCTCTTGCAGAATGATATAATCCTCTGGATTTTTTTCCTGGCTTCTTTTTTGTCACAGCATGCAGCTTGCACTAGTTTTGCTTGGCTGAATTTTTCATATTGTTAGGACTTAGATCTTTTCTTGTTGGTTTGTTTTTTTTTCTTTTTTTTTTTTTTTAATTTTAATCAATCATGACTATAGTCTCAGAGTACTGTCCATCTTGGTGAATTTCTGTTTCTGAGTGAACGTGAATTGATTTTGTACAATCCATTTTTAAGCTGTTGGACTTTTCTGTCCCAAACTGAAATGACAGTCTAGTTTGCTTGTGTTTCTCAGGGAACTTTTTCACCTTGGCTCTTCAGCATTTCATCAGTCACAAGTATATATATATATATTAGCCTTCCCTTTTCTCCCTCAGGTAAAAAATATCTCTGATAATTTACTTCCTTTACATTACACTTTAATAATTAGTGTCCTCTGACAAAACTGACTGAAAGTTGCTGAACTGTCAAGTGCATCAGACCTGGTCATTATCAAACAGAAAACTACTGTTGGATTGGTTTTTTCCTCCTGAGCAATCACTGCTTGCAGATACAGAGCAAGTGCTTCTTAAAATTTCTTCCCAGAGGCTTCTGTACACCCAGCAGTTCTGTCTAAATTTTCAAGCTCCTTGGGGCTCAGTTATAAGCCATGATCTATTATAGGAGTGTATTGACTCTGTTTTCTCCCTGATTTGTGTGGGAAGGATCATAACCATAAAGGGCAAGAAGAAAGCTGAGACACTCTGCTCAGGTCACAAACGGATGAAGGGACAGTTCAGAGCCCAGAACATTGCTGTGATGTGCAGTCACTTGTCAATCTACTCACAGACAGGGAAGTTATAGCTTGGGTGGAACTCACTGGGCTGCTTCTTTCTTTTGGCTTCTTCTGGTTTGTTTCCATTTTCTTGTGTGACAGAATTATGCTTGGCCCAGAACCCACAGCAGAGGTTTACTTTTTTTCCTGAAGACATAGCTCCAACTCCTTCTGCATAAGAGAAGCTGGATTTCTACAGAATACATTACTGCCAGAGTCATATCCATCTGCCCACATTTAGATGTATGCAATGCAGATGTCCTCCTCTGAGCAGTGTCTAGATTCCCATTAAAGTCAACTGAGAGGAAAATGCACTTCCACGACTTGGTTTATTTCTCAGTGTGTGACACAGATCACTCCACCCTTGCTGTTTGGAAAGCTAGACTCCTCCAAGGCAAACTTCCCAATGTCACAGAGCCCATTAAAAATCTTGTACCAGTGACATAAAAAATGAGATTGCAACACTGAACTATGCAGATACACATTCCCTTTTTCCACATAAACAAAAGAACAAAGCAATTTAAATGTCACCTGTATGAACATCCCCAAATGACAGCTGAAGAAACAACTTCTGAGGACTATGATCTTTTGTATCCTACACACATTGATGGTCCATTAATACTTAAGCTTGAATCATTCATTTGTTCATTTTCTGTTTCTTGGATTCACAGGTCTTTAAGCTTTAGTTGCAAAGGCTGGGAGAAGTGTTAACATGGCAGCTGCTTTTGGGTACTGCATTAGTTTTGTTTTTCAGCTTCTGTTTCAGTGTCCAACTGTACCATCTTAAAATATTACCCACTAAATGACAAACTTCCATTCCAAGAACCCATGAACAACTCAGGAGAACTACCAGTCCATTCAGACAACCTTCATAAGGAAGACACACAACAATTATTCAGTTTAGTCACTCTATTCTTAAAAAATAATAATTTCTTTTCATATGATGCAATAAGGGTGAATGAGCAAAATGTTAGATGAAGCACATAGAAATACATAACATATTTTAGCATAGTTCACTCAATATCTCCTGTGTTACACTGGGGTGTTACAAATATTCTAGATCCCCAAATGAAAGAATTCTGTAACTAAGGAGTTACTTTAAAGAAAGTTTTCTTTAAATAGACAAAATTTCTGCTATTCTTCTTACAAATGGGGATCAGAGAAACTTTCTTCTTGTCATCTCAAATTCTTTTATTGGGCTTGGGATTTTTTTTTTGCCTTTTTCAGGGATTTTAGGTTTCTTCTGCATCCATATGTTAAAGCTCATGACCTTTTCAACAGAAGTGCATTTTACATAATAAAGAAAGTAAGGTAAGGCAGAAATTTGAACAGGACATATTTATTGTACCTTTTCGACTTAGCAGTAGAGATTTAATTGGTTTGACTTCACTCATCATTCAATTCCTATATTCCTTTTGATCACGTCTTTGTTGTGAAACATTTACCAGCAGGAAGCAACTTCAAATATCTGAATACCCAATTTACTGCAACACAGTACATATCCACCCAGCTGCAGACACATACATATACATTCATATATTCACAGATGGTTTGGTATTTTTCCTCTCATGTTACTTTCCTAGTTTTTTCAGCATTCTTTCTTTTGTTTGTGGAAGATACTATAAAGTCTCTCAAAATAAAAATGACTAATTAAATGTAAGTAACAAGAAAATGATATCCAGATAATTCTCACTTAAGTAGAGCTCAAAATGCTTTCTTTATATTGGAATTCTAGTAATATCTCTAGTTTTCAAGACATAGGGTGTTGCCCTCTACATCAATGACCAGCTGGAGTGCATGGAGCTCTACCTGGGGATAAATGAGGAGCCAACTGAGAGCTTATGGGTCAGGATTAAAGGGAGGACAAGGGACATTATAGTGGGGGTCTGCTATAAGCCGCCTGATCAGGAAGTCTGAGTGGACGAGGCCCTTTACAGACAGATAGTAGCCTCATGTTCACAAGCCCTGGTCCTCATGAGGAACTTGAACCAGCCTGATAACTGTTGGAGGGAGAACACAGCAGCACATAAGCAATCCAGGAGGTTCCTAGAATACTTCCTTCTTCAAGTGATAGGGGAGCCAACGAGGAGAGGTGCTGTGTTAGACCTTGTTCTCACCAACAAGGAGGGGTTGATGGAGAATGTGAAGTTTAAGGGCAGCCTTGGCTGCAGTGACCATGAGATGGCAGAGTTTAAGATCCCTAGGACAGCGAGTNTTTAAGATCCCTAGGACAGCGAGTAGGGTGCACAGCAAGCTCGCTACCCTGGACTTCAGGAGAGTAGACTTTGGCCTCTTCAGGGACCTGCTTGGTGGAGTACCATGGGAAAAAGCCCTGAAGGGAAAAGGGGCCCAAGAGAGCTGGTTAGTATTTGAGGATCACCTTCTCCAAGCTCAGGAATGCTGCACACCAACAAAGAGAAAGTCAGGCAAAAATGCCAGAAGGCCTGGATGGATGAACAAGGAGCTCCTGGACAATCTCAAACACAAAAAAGGAAGCCTACAGAGGGTGGAAGCATGGAAAGGGAGCCTGGGAGGAATACAGAGAATTTGTCTGAGCAGCCGCAGATCAGGTTAGGAAAGCTAAAGCCCTAATAGAAATAAATCTAGCTATGGACACCGAGCCAAGTGCTCAAGTCACACTGAATAAGTCACAGAAGACAAAAGCAGGGACTGGGAGAAAGAAGAACCATCCACAGTAGGGGTATATCCAGTTCGAGACCACCTAAGGAACCTGTTGGTGCACAAGTCCATGGGACCTGATGAGATACATCTGTGGGTCCTGAGGGAACTGACAGATGAAGTTGCTAAACCACTAGCCATCATATTTGGGAATTCATAGTACTCCAGTGAAGTTCCTGCTGACTGGAAAAGGGAAACATAACCCCCATTTTTAAAAAAAGAAAAAAAAGAAAACATGGGGAACTACAGGCCAGTCAGTCTCAGCTTTGTGCCTGGTAAAATTATGGAGCAGATCCTCCTGAAAACTATGCTACAGCACATGGAAAACATGGAGGTGATTGGTGACAACCAACACAGATTCCCCAGCGGCAAATCGTGCCTGACAAATTTGGTGGCCCCTACTACGATGGGGTTACAGTGTTGGTGGGTAAGGGAAGAGCAACTGATGGCATCTATCTGGCCCTGTGTGAAGCATTTGTTATAGTCCCGCACGACATCCTTGTCTCTAAATTACAGAGGCATGGACTTGACAGATGGACCACTCAGTGGATAACAAATTGGCTGGATGGTTGCACTCAAAGAGTTGTAGTCAATGACTCAATGTCCAAGTGGAGATCAGTGATGAGTGGCATTCCTCAGGGGTTGGTATTGGGACTGGTGCTCTTTAACATCTTTGTCAGTGACGTGGATGGTGGGATAGAGTGCACGGTCACCAAGTTTGCTGATGACACCAAGCTGTTTGGTGTGGTCGATGCGCTGGAGGGAAGGGATGTCATCCAGAGGGACCTTGACTGGCTTGAGAGGTGTGTCCATGCAAACCGCTTGAAGTTCAACAAGGTCAAGTGCAAGGTCCTGCACCTGGGTCAGGTCAATCCCAAGCACAAATACAGGCTGGGTGGAGAATGGATTAAGAACAGCCCTGAGGAGAAGGACTTGGGAGTGTTGATTGATGAGAAGCTCAACATGAGCTAGCACTGTGCGCTTGCAACCCAGAAAGTCAACTGCATCCTGGGCTGCATCAAAAGAAGCGTGACCAGCAGGTGGAGTGAGGTGATTCTCCCCCTCTACTCCACTCTCAAGAGAACCCACCTGGAGTACTGCATCAGGTTCCAGAGTCCCCAGCATAAGAAAGACATGGAGCTCTTGGAGCAAGTCCAGAAGAGGTCCAGGTAGATGATCAGGGGGATGGAGCACCTCTCCTGTGAAGATAAGCTGAGAGGGTTGGGGTTGTTCAGCCTGGAGAAGAGAAGGCTCTGGGGAGACCTTGTGGCAACCTTCCAGTATCTAAAAAGGGCCTACAGGAAAGTTGGAAAGGGACTTTTCACAAGGACATTTAGTGACAGGATGAGGGGAAACAGTTTCAGACTAAAAGAGGATTAGATTAGCTATTTAGATTTAGATTAGCTATTAGGAGGAAATTCTTTCCTGTGAGGATGGAGAGACACTGGCACAGGTTGCCCAGAGAAGCTGTGGCTGCCTGCTCCCTGGAAGTGTTCAAGGCCAGGTTGGATGGGGCTTTGAGCAACCTGGTCTAGTGGGAGGTGTCCCTGCCCATGGCAAAGGGGTTGGGGCTCCTGTGGCAGTAGTGAACCTTCAAATTGTGCTGTTTTGTTCCTCTTTTATCCCTCTATTTCAAACCCAACATAATTCTACCAGGATCTACCTCAAGAGCTACTCGCACTAGAAAGTAATGCTGTACAAGGTCTAAAAACTTGAAATCATGGCTTTTAAATGGCATTATTTTTTGTGCAGTTCTTATCACCTGTTAAATTCAAATTATAGTTGGCACAGAAAAGAAGAAAGACAGAAATCAAAATTATGTGATTTTGAAGGTCACTTGCTTCTTCAATGAAGAAATAGAAATATTTTGAAAGAACTTTTCCAAACCCTGCCTTCTAGACCATTCTTAAGACAGTAAGCATCTAAAGCCCTGGATTTCCTCTGACTTTATACATAGTGATCAGTGTAGAAATTGCATTCACAAGAATTCAAGCTGTCTTCTATGGATATTTTTTATTATTGAATCTTAGGGGAAAACTGCAGGAATTATTGCTGTAAAATTTCACTGTAACTTGTAGCACCACAGAACATTTTACCAATGAATTACCAATGAAAAAGAAACATAAAAAAGACCCCTGGCTACTATGAACTGCTACTGCTTTATCCAAGGCTTCACCTGAGAGTGACTCTTTCTGCAAATGATCCCACTGCAAAAAAAATCCCACATATTTAGCACAGAAGCGATAGGTGGAAGAATGGTTTTGCATGTACAAATGTTCCTCAATTGTTAAGAAGTATTTGGAAAAATGCAAGAATGGATTGTGTAATTGCTTTTCTGCAGAACATGTGAATAGCCCCTTAGCAAGAGGTAGTGTTGGTCCCTCCCTGCCGTTGTCCAGTCTAGGGACCACTACCCTACTGAGAGTTTTTGCTGATGGTACTAGTTCTTAACAGTGGTTCAACAAGCCTTGCTGACTGCTCAATCTTTCTGTGAGGTAGCAATGTTTCTCCATGTGGACTCTATGCCATCTCACCCTGCCATATGCTTGATTTCATCCAGGGTAAACTAACCTCACCAGCTGAGGACCACTTCTCAGGTTCTTTTCAATCTCAGGCAGCTCTAGGAGGAACCTACCTATTTTGTTGAGTGACCAGACCTGGGTAGGAACATTGTCTCTCCTTCCTGCTTGAACTGGATAATGTGCAGCCAGGAAGGCAAGGTGTTTTCGTCCAGATAAAATAAACATAAGAAATGTATTCTTGCTGTAATCTAACGAGAAGGCTTCTCACTGGAAAGGTGAGAGGACATAATTTGCTTCAGATATCAGTATATTGGTCAAGCTACACATGTATTGACTATTTTCTTTGTGTCTCTGGCCTTTTCAGAAACACCCAAGAAAAAGCTTGATTATAATTCAGTCATTGAACAGTTAATTTTAATGAAGTTTTTAGCAGCTGTGCCCATTTAAATTCCTTATTAAAAATAGAAATCTGGACACTCAAAATTCTTTCAGTGTTCATTTTCAACAGAATGCAAAAAATAAAATTAATAGATACTGTTGCTAGGAACAGAACTCTACTGACATTTATCTAGATTCTTTTACTTATGCCAGTATTTGAGTGCCAACTGCAACTATTTATAAAAGGAATCCATATCCCTCAGTGAGTACATCAAAATTCTTGCTAAAGCTAAGCATTTATAATAAGACCTTTTTGATAAATTTAGAGGTCTCTCTTCAATTTCTCAGGTACTGTTTTGCTTGTTTCATTTTCTTCGACTTAATGCCTTAAGAGTCAAAGCCATTGAGTTCACAGGGCTCTGGGTTTGGTCTTTGGTGATCACATTCCAAAGGAGATTTAATTGAAGCTAAAGATGCATTTGTCATAGGAAAAATAAGTGAGGACCATCAGGTGCTTTCTCATATCTCTCTGAACTTTTTTCTAAAGCACACATTTTCAAAAATTCCTAAGACTGCTCCAAAATTTTGGAAAAAAATTGGGAGATGGCTAAGATACCAGAAATTTGTATTTCAAGGTGTTATAGTTTGAAAGGGGCAGGCAAAAATCTTATTGGCTTTTGCTGCCAGGACCCAGTGAATGAGGGGCGGAGTTTAGGACCCTGTTGTGAAAAAGGGGTCTGGGTGTCAGGTATCAGGTATCAGGTGTCAGTATTCCACCCATTTCCTGCCAGACTCTATAAAAGCCAGGAGGACTGGGGGCTTCCCTCTCTTGCCCTCGTCGTCTCTCCGGCTTCAGTCTCCCCTTCGGAGTCAGTCTCCTCTCTTGCTCTCCTCTCCTCTGCTCTCTGCTGCCATGCTCCCCTGCCTGCAGCTCACCACGTGGAGCCCAGAGGAGAGGCCCAGCTTTTGGCTACCAGCTCGCCACGTGGTCTGCAGCCTCCAACTGCATCGGGTGTTGGAGTTTTGGACTCTTTTCTTCCCATCGGCTTTGCAGTGAAGGACCTTTCAGCAGCCTGTATCGCCGGTCATCTGAGCTCGGGTTGTATATATTTGTATATATGCATTTTCCCTTTCTCCCCACCTGTTACTCTTTCTCCCTGTGCCATTAAATTTGCTATTAGTTTTCAATTTTCAACCTGAGCCTGTTCTTCCTTACACCCCTTCTAAATTTTCGGGGGGGAGTGATAGAAACAAAACTCTGTCTGGTTTGTGGCTTGCCCTGGCCGTTTTGCCAAACCGGCACACAAGTTTGGGGAACAGAGCACACAGACTGTTAAAGTCACTGGCTAGCAGCTTTGTTTTGGGAGGTTGGTGCCTGTTTTGAAAGTACCAGTCAACTGCAAAGGTCACTTCCCATTTTTTGGAGATTACATATATAAATTGGATCTGCAGAGTGTGCACTTCTAAAGGGACCACAAGCAGCACAGCGGTTTAGAGCCAACTATATTATAGAGACAGATTTTGTTTAGGAGACTAAGATGGTTGGAGTGGATGGAGCCAAATTGTAGAAGCAGAAAAACTAGCTTAATGAAACAGTATGGTGAGCACAGGATTAGATGCAACTTCCTTGTGTAGGTGGTGCATATCTGTGAGATTTTCACCTGTATACGAGTGTGACTGACTCACTGAGTGATGCTAATGAACCACAGGGAATGGAGAGAGGAAGACAACACATTTCCTCTTCCCTTTTTCCCTTCTAGTACATCTGATTGGCAAGACTGCCTGATTTGGCAAAATCAGTATATTTTAATACAACATGGCTTTTTTTTTTGACTTTTTCAATCTTCGATTTATTCAATGAGATAAAACAGAAATCTGAAGCTATAAGGATAAAACAAACATAGATACTCAAACATCACTGTTTCTAAAACAGCATAAAATGCAAACGGACTTATTTTTCTCATTTCTTCAGGGAAATTTAAGAGTATGTGTGTCTAAAAAACATTAATTTCACACTGAAAACAGACTGCATATTTTCAAAGGAAGTACTATTCTAAAAAGATCTTTTTCATTTATCAATCAATCGATATCTGTCTTTATTCAAATCACCACAACACATTACACTTTGTTTACTCTGGATGAATTATGGCCTTCCTCAGAAAGGTATATATCTGGCTCTGTGCGCATGTTTGGCTCTGTATTATTCAGGAAACAAAGAAAAATTTTCTCTTGCCAGGACGTAACCTCCAAATACCTTTTGGTAGAACTACAGAAATTGCATTTCTCTGTTTGTATCCAATTTTCTTTCTCTGAAAGTACCTGTTGGTTCTCTCCACTGTATATCTTGAATACTCTGAATAATGCTTTAAGTCTCCATCATCCAGAACTCCAGTTTGCATCTCAGTTTTGGGTGAGAGGACTGGGAAAGGTTATAGTTACTATCTCCTTTATTGTTAACCTTCTTGTAACAAGTACCTTCTAGATGAAGCATTCTCAAGAAGTTCTTTATAATTTAAAAATAAACCAGGAGAGATTTTCAAAGACCATCCAGGAGTAAGGCTGGCACCTCTGTAACTGCAGATGCAAAAAACTCAGGACATTTAATCGTTAAGACATCACTGACTGGGAAGCATGCCACCAACATCCACACTTGATGCACATACATTGTCTTTTGGCTCTCTACAGCTATGCCCATCTGCTTCAGTGGCATGGTGCCTGCTTATCAGCTAGTTGGACAGTTTCAGTACAGAGAGGTGCCAAATAAAGGTTTTACTTGGGTAGCCCGCATAACCCTGAAAGTGCCATTTTTTTTGTAGAAAGAAATGCTAATGCTGAGATACCAATAGACTATGTCTTTGTGCAATTTTTTTTTTTGCACACACTGAAGATGGGTTTTGCCAAAACATCTCTTTTACAAAGAAAGATAAAGTACTGGTAGTCAAAGGGAAAGAGTTTTATCTAGAGATAAGACACTGATGAACAAAGACATAATCAGATAAAATCCAGAGAGTAAGGCAGGTTAGGAGTATAGTTTAAATATTATGCACTGTATGACACTAATTCAAAGAACAAAAAAACATGAAAAAATCCTCACCTCATTTTAAACATTTTGAAACAAGGAAAGCTTTGCAAATTCAGGAATTTGATCATACTGAGAGGAACTAAAAAAGATTATTACATAGAAAAATATAGCTGAGATGTTCTAAATAGCCCTAGGTTGTCCTACAGAGATGACACGCCATTCCCATAGAAATTTAATGAACCTTATTTTTTAGTTTGTATCAGTAGTTTACTCTATCTTTTATGTAAGAAACATAATATTTTAAAAATGTTTTCCCCTTCATGGCATGAGTCAGGACCACCAACTTCCATGAAGTATCAGAACTAAAAACTACAATAGAATAAAATTGGTTCTACATAAAAACGTAAAAGATGTTGCAGCTATTTGAAATGTGAACCTTTAATCACAGAGTAGTCCCTAGTAAAAATATCACATTATTTCTTTAAGCATAAAAAAAGCCTGTTGTTTTCACATTCTCAATAGGAATTTAATGGAGAATTGTTCATGGAAACATTACTTGTTATCTCTGATGAAACAAAAAAACCAAACCTGTACAAAGTACTGATTACGAGGTGAAAGCATCTAGTTAAAATAGTTCTGGGAAGAAACATTTAAAACTTCAGAAGATTATTTCCTACAACAAACTGGTGATTAAGAAAAGACCCAAAGGCTGGGGATTTGTTGGAAAAGATTTAGGAAAAAAAACCTTCTGAAGTATAGTGTCCCAGAGTTCTTGTAAATCCATCATTAAAATCTGTGGATAGCATAGAAAACCAAATTAAAATATAACTACAGTTCTGTTTGGACGTATCACCTGAAAATAACCGTTGTTCAGCATAGATGCTATTTCAAGCTAAGGCTAGATGGCATATTCTTTTTGTAGCAGTCCTAACTCATCAGACTGGAATCTAAGGAGATTATTTAACCTTTAAATTAAGCAAGTCTTTAAAAAAATTCTTGAGAATTACATGATGAAGGAATTAAACTGACTTGTAAGGTACAAGATGCATATGAATTTGTCACATATCATTAATACAATCAATTACAGCATAATTTCTGATATAACAACATTAGGAGATATAGCAAATACACTTAAGAATCTCCATGGTCCAAAACTATAGGGTCCAAAAGCCTCCTTGAAACATAAGATTACACAACTTTGCTTTGCTTTGAGAGGAGTGTTGGGTGAGATGATTTTCAGGGAATACTCCCAACCCAGCTTTCCCTCTGCTTCTTTGATTCTTACAGATCTTTCTTTGCATTATGACTCTATGCACATCTCAGGTGGAAAAGTATACCCATTATTTTGATAAACAGTGTTACACAGACCCTTCCCCAGCACTTTTCAGAGAAAAAAAAATAAAAAAATAGTACGTTGTTGAAAGGATGATAGCTCAACAAAGTATAAGGAGGTAAGGAAGGTCAACAGTGAGGGAATAAACAGCTGACCCTTCAAATGGGGTGGGAATATATCCAAATGTCAAGATGGTATTTGATGACATTAATAATGAAATGCATGGTAGCTCCCTCATTGTCGTAGAAGAGACATGTGACTTTCATTGCAGCAACCTAGTTTGCCATGCAAAACCTTAGCATCACTCAGCCAAGAAGCTTCGTTAGAGCCCCAGCATTGCCACATCAGAGAGACTGTGATGACAGTTTTATGACAGGAGAAAACAGCATGACAGACTGATAACTGTGCTTGGAAAAGCAATGTTGGGTTTTTTTAAAGAGACTGGACTGAATTATTCCAAATTCTGTAAGGTATAATGAAAATTGAAAAGGTTTCCCTGCTCTCCAATTCCATTTCAGAGTGTCAGATCAAGTGCATACTCCTCCTGGTATGTGGATATAAGTACTAAAACACCCAGAAGGAAAATACTGTCATTTTTTTAATTGCTGTTGCCTTAAGTTCAACAGGATAACTTTGTGACCGTTTAAAAAATTTGTAACTATGCAAGCCAAAGTTCATGCTTATATTTCATGCTTGAATTAAATTAGAATATGCTGCTGACCCAATTGCTTGGATGTTTAAAAATAATTTCCTGACCAAGCACAATAATGTATTTCATACAAAGAAAAAAATTATGCTTTCAAGCATCCACAGGAAATTTAAGTAAACTACTGGAAAATTAAAAACAGTGAGAATGAGAAGTTACCCATGTTAATTTACATCAACATCCAATTCTTTTTCATGTATCACAGCAGAGATTCACTGGATGCTCCTGTTCAATATTTCTTTTTACTTTCATCACTCAGTCCAGCCTTGTGCTTTATTTACTGAATATCATCCACATTCAGTTTGTTGGATTTTCTTAGGCTAGCTGATTTACTGCAGCTTCTGAGTATGTCTTAAGCATGGATTACCTTCCTAAGACCCTGGCTGGGCAGGGTAATGTCAATTAGTCCCATGTTAGAGATGAGAGATTTCTGTCACAAATGAGTCTGGGGCACTGAAGGCAAGCACATTATTTGTTACCAATGAGAGAAACCCACCTTGTGCACTAATAAGGGGATGCTTACTTTGAACACACAACTAAAGCTTGTAGCATAATTCAAAAACACAGATGGCTAAATAAAGTTCACAGAGGCAGCTTCAGTTCTGGAACTTTCTCAGTCTAGGGTGTTGCATCTGCAGCTTTAACAGACTCTTGTGCAGTGAGGTAGCCACAGTTAATGTGGGACGAGCAGTGTCCTCCACAGGAGCTGATGATAGCAGGAGATTAATGCTCTTTTAGCTCCCAGACAAGTGTTCTGTTAATACATAGGTATAAATACTTCTATCTTATTTTAAGGAAACATTGCAAACAAAAAGAAACCCTAAAACACTGTTGCAGAGAGATGCTGATCTCCATGTGAGCCATTAGAGACACTGAATCTCTCAGAATAGACCTGTGCCAATCAAGGCAACAAAATCACTGGAAGCAACATCCCACAAGGAAGCACTGGAAGCAGCCGCAATTATATGGACTAGAGGCTTCTGCGCTCTGCCCTCCTCATTTCCCTGCAGTGAACAATGGCTTCCTTCCTCTCCTCCACATGCTGGTGCAAAGAAAGGATGGTCGGTTTTGTTCTCCATCCCACACAGGTGCCAGTTGCCCAAGCAGGAGGGGCATGGGCAGAGTGAGAGCCCACACAGCCCCAAGGATTCATCTGTCTGTTCAGCAGGAGCAGAGTCTGTTCCTCAGCACCATGGCTGTCGCGGGATGGATGGCTGCACGTTGGCTCTCTTGACTACAGTTTGCTGCCATAACCTAATTTGAAATCACTGCCCATTCAAACAAAGCTAGATGAATTTGCAATAGCCTAAAACAATGACAGCCTAAAACAATGCCCTGTGGCATCTCTTCCCTCTTTCTTTCCATGTCAAATGTCACACTGACATTGCAAAAAGAATTATTAGGACTCATTAGTGTAATGGCTATAGATATTAAAAATCCATTCATTTATTTATTTTTAATTTAATTTAATTTTAATTCCATTGATCTAGATGATCAGAAAGGCTGAGTTGCTTTAGCTGTAAAATAATAAATAGGCAAAACTTTCGTTTGAAGGGCTTGACTGTAGCCCACTCATGAAAGTGGTTAAATATCAAGGTCCTGTAATGCAAAATGCTAGACAAATCTTTATGTAAACAAACACTTATTGTAAAATCTGACTATCATTATGTCATTAAATAGATCCAGCCATTTCTTTTTCCTCATCCCCTTTAGAACTTCAGACTTTGAAGAAACGCACTGCTGGGACTTCAGTAATATTCAGCAGATATGTTCCCATTCTTTGCTGATACTTCAAAAGAAACAGTCCTACAGAAAAGCTCTGCTGTCCTTTCATCTACAAGAAATTTCAGTGGATTACCCAAATTGTGCTGTTTTTTGCTGGTCATCTCATCTCATTGTTAGAAATTCTTTTGTCCTCATTCCTTCATTACAGACAACCCATAGCAGTAGTAATACAGAGAACAAATAGGAGAATTTCAAAAGCAAGGAGGGTAAGAAAGATAGGAATATTAATACTGCAAAGACAGTTACAGAAAAAGTCTCAAAGAGAAAGAAGCAAGTGAAAGGTTAAGTAAATAAGATAATCTTGAAATACATAAGCCTCAAGTGGTCATTGGAGAATATGGTCAAAACTTTAAGGCATAAAAAGGGTAATTTCACTGACAGAAGAAAAAGATAATTCTAAAATGTAGACAGGATATGTGCCTCACATAAGCACTTGGGAACAAAAGCCAAAAAGATAGGTATAAAACAGCAATGGGGAAAAAAATTAAAAAAACCCAAGCAAACATCAGAGTATGATTATCAGGTCAGTAGTGGTCAGCAAGAAATTAAAGTTGGAGGATTAAGAAAATTTCCATGGCAGTTGGATTCTGTCCCAGAACACTAATGAAATGGCAAGAAAGATAAAAGAACAATTAGCTTATGCTTGCAATCTCTCAGCTGCAGGACCACACTTCTATAGAAAAGCAAGGGAAGTAACTGCAAAGCAGTTTGTCATTAAAATGAAAAGATGGAAATCTAGAACACCCACATAGAACACTTGCCGCATAGAACTAGCTATAAAACTAGAAAACCATCTTTCCCCCACCAGATGGAACTGGTTCAAAGGAATTGGAAAGTCTTGGCTTAGCAGTATCAACATTGATTCATCACGGGGCTCATGTAAATAAATGCTCATTGTGTTAACTGGGCTCAATAACAGAAGGCAGACATGGAAAGAGGGGAATCCTTAGAAATCTCTGTCCTTTCCCATTGCTGAACACTTGCTTGTCTCACCCAACCTGAGACCACATTTGCCTGTGGATGAATGGATAGGAAGAAAAAGATCTGGTCCTCTGCCCAGCTCCAACATTTGCAGCATCTTTGGCCAAGTTAATTCTGTAGAAGTCTTGTCTACTCCCCATTTAAGTGAAAACCTATTGTCATAATGACATTCCCGTGGCACTCATTTTGGAAAAAAATGTTGCAGAAAGCAGATGTAGCATCATAAGAGGTTGCTGTACAACTGGGATATCCAACTCACATTCCCTATTTACCTCAGAGATGTTCTTCTAAGTGTGCTGATGCTTTTGCCTGCTGAAGGTGTATTAGGAAGCAATGAAGTGGATCTTTCTTTAGTTATCCCATGGGATATTTTTACAGAACATTCAAACTAATAAACAGCAAGTCTTATCGAAGGTCTCAAGTGCAGATTGAAGATGTGGTCTCGTAACTTTCACTGGAAAGAAGACAGAGCCTGGTTTGTACAATTGTTTTGAGTCAGCAGGGATTTCTATCTTAATAGCTTATTTTGTTGTGGAAACCGAAAGACCACTATTTATAAACCTGCAGAAATTAAGCCTTAAAAAGCCTATGGTGCAAAAGTTTTATTGATGAAATAAAGATAATGGAACATCTGCCTAACTACAGGAAATTCCTGAATCTTTGTCTTAAGAAACATGCTAGGCCCCTAAATTCTTGACTCTGGCATGATTTGCACTATTCAGAATCCTTCCTCAAAAGGATCTGTAGCCAGCATGTATAAATCACTGCTATGACAGATTGGGTGATATTGGTGTGGTAAGTCTGCAGTTCCTTCCCATATGCCTTTTGATACTCAGCCTATTCCAAGCCTTGCGGATTTGGCATAGCAATAAAGAAATCACAGGAATTCAAGGGAAAGAAACAATGTGCAAATGTCCAGCAAATTTATAACCTTTTTTATGATTCATTTGCTTCCTTCACTCTTCACACGTTAGAAAGCAAGTAAGAAAGGGACCCTACACTGGATACATAAAGTATAGCATGTCTAGGACACAGAGATGTAATTTACAGACTGCTGTAAGAGTTAGCATTATGGTTAATTTTCTCATTTTATACTAATTCTTAGGAATTAGAAAACAGAAATGAAGGCTTGGGGTCATTTAGTTTCATAAGTGGAAGACATCAAGATTATTGTCCACATAGCTATATTTTTTAAATATACATCACAAAGATTGTAGCACCTCCATAGACAAACATTTGTTAAAGAACTGTTCTATGAAAACCAGTCTTGATTTGGAAATGGCTATGACATCCATTGCACTTCTAAATGGTTGTTTATCACAAAGATTGTTCAGGGAGAGGTAAAACTTTCCCAAAAAAATACAAAGTAGACCTGCTCTAAACTTTTCACTAATAGATACCTAACAGGAACCTATTAAGATCATTCTTATTGCAGGATAAATGCTAAGGAAAGCAATTTATTGATGGACAGGAGTCTTAGGCAGTAGGCCCTGTAATTCTGAAGCCTTCAAATCAGGGCTTAAATGTCTAAGGTAAAACCAAAAATGTGTTGCAGACAGAAAAAATAATGAATAACACAAAAGAACATGTTGGGGATTTAATCTTAACGTAAAAAAAGTACATTTTTTTTTCCTGATTGTTACATATTATCCACTGGGAGAGCTGCACAACCAATTTAGATGCCTCCAGAGGAAAAGGGATGCTCTTTTACTCAAGGAGCCCTCATACGATGACATTTCAAGCTGTGATCAGCATTTTCTAGCTAGAAGAACAAACTTCAAAATGTTAATAAATTCTAAACGCACATATGGCATTGCAAGAATAAAAGGAGAAAAACAAAGTTTTGTCTTTCTAATAATAACAAAGAAGGATTTTAGCTCCACTGCTCAAATAAAGGTTCATTTTTGTTCTTAATGGAAATGTTTGAGACCTGGAAGGGAAAAATATATCTAACTACATTTACATGATTGCTGTTAGATCATCAGTATCAATGCTACTTCATATACTGTTATCCTCCTTTTAATTTAATGTGGTTAAAATCCCTCCAGTTTTAGATAACACTATGAAGTTCCTATTACAATGTTATTTATAAGGATACTTTTGTATTAGATCAGGTTCATTTTGAATGATGTGATGAAAACTGTGCAAATATACCCAGCAAGTAAACCAAACATCATCAGAGAAGGCACTAAAATTCAAATATCAGCCTAACACCATTTCTGTTCAATGTTGACTTCACAACTGAACACGTCTTTAATTTTTTGGTTCTGTTGTCAGACATACTGTTGAAATGTTTTTTTTAGCTTGATTGCAATTTTGCTGCACTCCAAGAATAGCTTTACACTTGTCAGTTGTTTCTGGCATATTTAGAGATTTCCTGCCTTGTGTTGCTGTCTTAAGAAAGATCAGGTAAGCAGTCTTCAATGTTTTCCCAGGCATAGTAGCCATATTTTTTCTTTTTTTTTTTTTTTTTTTCATTCCATAAAGATATCTGCTTACTTTCCTCATGTAATTTCCTTACTAAAAAACCTATAGTCTTATTTTTAAATTCCCACTGCTTTGTGGCCACGTGTCTGAGAAGTTTGATGGTTTTACTGACCCATTTGCAAGCACAAGAATCAGAAAAAATGTTGCCATAATTTCCAATATATTCCACAAATTAAAAAAAAAGCCACCACACAACAAACAAAAACCACGGCATTATCTTATCATACTTTTTGGCAGAAAAACTTAAAACCTTTTCTAAAGCCAGCAAAGGTCTGAAAGAATTTTTGAAGAGCATTAAAATATTTGCAGTTACTTCAATTGCAATACTTGTTCTAGTGTTAGCTCAGGATGCAAGAACTTCAGTTCATGGTGTCTGTTCTGTTCCTAGAGTATACAGCCCTAAGCAAAATCATGAGTTCATGAATTCTTGAGAATCAAAGATGTTGTAATTCTGCTATATTTACTCTTGAAAGTAAAACTGGATAGTTGTAGACTCTGAAGTCCACCATGTTCATTTTTTCCCACACATTTATCCTTTTCCTTTCACTTTTAGCAATATTGTCACATATTGGCTGACTTCCCATGAACGTTTTAACTGGCTCCGGAACCAGCTCTCTCTGTATCTATAATGACTGTTTCTACCTTCATAACAGAAACACTGCTGTTTCTCACCTCCCACACAAAGAGTCACTTGATTTGTTTAATTTCTCATCCCTCTGTATTTTCCCCTTTGCCACTCAAATGTGTTAATAATTAAATCTGACTCCTAGTTCACTGGTTTCAAGGGCTAAAAATTAGAGACACAAAGCTACAATTTAGCATGACTTCCCTGCAAAGTTCTCATTTGTTAATGACCTATACTGGAGTTGCTGCAGAACCTGTCTACTAGTGTTTACACTCTCTCTGTGTGTATGCCATATGTTAGTCCTGCATGTCCATTTGTGTTCTCCCTTTAGCAAGCTCTACACAGTACAAAATTTGATAGTACATTTGCTGTGTGATAAGTAAAGTGGAAAAATATTAAGCTGGTGCTGAAGACACTTATCCAGCACACTCAGGAATTTCACACTGGATTCTAAATCCAGGTTCAAACCTATGAAGATTTCAGGAGGACAAACCAAAGATTTCTCACCCATTTCTCTTCTGTGATGGGATCAGTCAACTTCAGTTAGTTAACAGCAATAAATGAAAGAATACTGAGGTCATCATAAGGTAATATCTATTGCATGGGCAGAAATCTTATACAGTTATTTGAGACCTAATGCTCTAATCTAGCATGTTTAATTTAATCCTCATTTGAAAATACATGTAAGCATATATAATTAACTTCAAGCAAAGTCCATTGGAGTCAGTGGAACTTAAATACTCATTATGCAAGAGATACCTGGCTGAGCAAAATGCAACATTAAATGTAATCCTGTTGAAGAATGAAGTTTGGGTTTTAATTTTATTAAATGTAGTGTATACCTGACAGACAGTACCCATCAAAACTGAATTCTCTTACCAGTGCTTGCAATCATGTTATGAAATTTCTAAAAACAATAGACTAAGAAGAAGAAAAGAAAAAGAAAAAAATAAAAAAGAAAGAGGTTTAAAAAACTTCCTAAAGCAGCAGTTTATGCTGGAAGAAAGATGTTATCTTTATATCTACATATTTCTTTATAGAAACATAACAAAACTTATTCAGTTTTAAAAGGCTAATAACGTAAATTGTTTGTAAGGCACTCAGAAATTAGAGAAATGAGTGCTTTAAGAATACCTATGTTGATTAGATTATATGTGGCAGACAGGCCAAAGATTGACATACTTGGTCATGGAAAATTTGCATACTTTACTATTGGAACCAAACTACTCTTTCACCAATTGGCCTAGGATGACAGGTTATAATGCAGATGCTAATGCAGGTGTTGACTACAGTATGCTTGTGTCTGTTCAGTGGATAAAAAACGTGACTGAATTTTCTAATGCTATCATGTTGCCTCTTTCCATGAGAATTAAATCCATGTAATGTAAACAAAAAGCAAGATTTCAACTAAGTTCTGCATCTGCAATATCATGAGATTTTCGAAAGGGAGTAAGATGTTGACAAAATAGTCACTGAGTATTTTCAGGCTCCAATACAATTACTCTTATAGTTATGCTACTGATGTGTTGTTATTTTCATTTACCATGGAGAAAAAAAAGCATCCTACCAGTACTACTTTCAGCCCTTAACAGCAAATTCTTAGCTGATACATTCAGTGAAGTTCCACTGAAAGCAATAGCTTCCCATGTACTTACATCAGGGCTATAATCCAGACAAGGATTTTAAATCCTCACGTCTGCAGGCCTGTGATAACTGTGTGATCTTTTTGTGACGTCCTGTATCTGATACAGGCTAGACATTTAATAACTTTTATGGCATCTAATGTGTCATCTTGTTAGAAAAGGAGACAAAGCTGAAAAGACAGTTATCTGCAAGCTCTTATTTTAAGATAATCAATAAACTCTTCCACAATAATTGTATCCTTGCAGCCCTCAAACAGCAGACATAGGACAAACAGAGCTGCAGTGGTCCCTCTCTGTTCCCCAGGCAAATGAGGTGAAACTTCAGAGGAACTCTCCTGCCTTAACAATCGCAGAAAGAGGCCAAACAGGGAGCATCAGCCTCTAAGGCCTTTCTACATTCATGACTGGACTTCCCCGTGCTGAGCCTCTGCATGGCTATGCTTTTCTCTTCTGTTTCTGCATGCTGAGGGTGTGCATGGGATGATGCTCCTATTCCCAGCCCCTCCAAGAAGTTTTAAACCCCCAGGAAACCATAACAAAAGTCCAGTCTGACTCAGTGCATGGCCATTAGGTGCTAGCATCTAAGTGGGGGATCTCTTTCAAAATGGGAGCCTGGTGTACGGCCACTGTATAGCCTCACCATAAAACACAAGTGCAGAATCAGTTCAGCTATACTCTTGTCTTTGTCATCATGATTGCTACATTCTTCTCTCCTAACTTTAAAACTTCTCTCTCCAAGTTACTATCTTATCCCACCATTGCTGTATTTGTACAGTGCACATTCAGTGTATTTGCACAACAGAGCACATTCTTGGTTGGCTCTTAAAAAGTACTGTAACAAAACTGATTAATAATTATATTACAGCAGCAACCTTTCAGACCATGCATTTTACTGGGTGATAATTCAAATCCCAACATTCTGCCAAGAAAGCTTAGTTAAACTAAAAGGTGTGAAATTAGTCTGCAATTTTCTAGAGAACATATAATTTATTACTTGCATAAGCAGGTAATAATGCTCATAAATGCATTTTCAAAACTGCAAATGCATAGAAATAAAATTTTGGAAACTGGACCTTTTTACTTCACAATTAATCAAAAGATATTTATGTAAAGACATTATTACTCAGAAGTTTTACTCCAACATCATACAAGACAACTTCTTGATGTATTGGCTACTAGCTACCAAGCTTGACAGTGATACTTCAATCTTCTGTTTAACTTTGGTGAAGACAGTAAGTATTTCTGTTGTTTAGGTTGTTTCATAAGTTACATGAAATGATATGTGTGCATGGCTGCTTTACTTACTTGAGTAACCAATACAGTGAACTAGGAATATTATACATGAACATACCTGATTTGCATTCAACTTCAATGAACATGAAAGTGTACATAATTGTAATCATGGGGGTTTTTTTGTGTCTCAGCCTTGAAGTTTCATGCTCCTGAAGGTCATTTATGGGAATACTGCCAGGAGAATAAGACATAGAGAGCAATATATATTCATTTGATATGTTATATAAATATTTTCCAAAGTGTTTTTCCAAGGTTGAACCAATATATTTATTTGGTAAGATGTCTTCAAAATTCCCGTTGCAAGTGTACATTCTCAACATGAAAATGCAAAGTCCTCACTCTGTTTATGAGGGTTAGAAAGTTCAGTAGGAAAAAATCCTTGTAGATTTGCATTTCAGTTTGATTTAATTTAAAAAGAACAGTTGTTCTTGCTGTCCTCTTTTAGGTCTGTATTTCCAATGGAAATCCACTCTTCAGTCAATCATATTTTGGATCAGAATTTATAGCCACAATTCCCCAAACGTGTTCATATTAATCTTTATGTCTAAGTAGCCTGCTGAGTTCAGTGTTTTACTGATTTGTAAAAAATAAAACATGCACGTAGGTGTATGTAGGATTGGCTCCTTAGTTGTTTGAATACCTTTTTTCACTTGAGCAAGCCTCTCAACTCCCCACAGCTGTCTATTCACAGAAAATCAAAGAATAGGTAATTCAACTACTTTAATGAATGAGTGAAATGAAAAACTTCTAATTAGATCTTGTGTTAGCATCAACATTAACTTTTTTTACCCTAACATTCTTAGTACCTTTTCATAATTTTTGAGATACTTGCTAAAGACTGTACAAAGTAATAAAATAGTGATATTCTGAACCCATCTTTGTTCTCAAAAGGGTCCTTAAACCTTTAATGAAAAAGTTAGCAATGACTATTCAGTTATGCCTTGCATTTTGTGGGCTGTAATTTTTACTAGATCCAAATTGAGTTCATATATAATTTAGTTACAGCAAAACTCTCATTTGATAAAAGCTGAGACAAATTTTTGGACAATTTATTCTGAAAGGACATATAGAATTACAGAAATGGTAAGAAAATTTGTAATTGGAGAAGCCTTTTAAAATAAGTAGCTAGCCAAAATGCAGCAATTTATTGTTTAAGATACAGTTTATTCCCTGGATTAGTGAAAGGAAAGAAAGAGAATTTCAATTACAACAGTTATCTGTTGTGTATATTAAAAGCTTTCCATTTTCACTGGTGACAACCACTGCCTGCACATGACTGTCAACTAGAAGTCTTTCATGAGAAATGGATTAATAGCAGTTCTCCCTCTGGTAAATACAAATACTTCAGCTATAGCTCAAATAGTTAAATTTGTTAACAATGTAATTCTCCAATCTCATAACATGCTACTCCTTCCAGAAGTTTTACAGCAGCAAAGTCTTACAAAGGCGGAAATCAGTTTTTACTGCATTATAGCACACTCGTTATACACCTTTACTTTCTAAATGCCCCCTTGTCACATGGTCATCTTGTTCTTGGTGCATGTGTTTATAATTATAACTGAAAGCAGTGAAGCCTAGTTTCAAGGGAGGCATATTAAGACAGACTCAGCATGGCTGTATTATCCAAATCTTTATCCATCCTGCTACAATCCTGTCCTTAAAGCTATGGGAATAACCTTCTTTTCACAAGAGTTGGTGCAAATCTCAACCACCAAGAATAGTTTGAATAGGTATAAAAGATCAAAAACAAGTAATGTGAATCCTTACGGGTTTTCAGGATGCACTGGAGCAACCTGATATAAATTCAGTGTTGACCATGAGTAGGAGGTTGGACTATAGACCTCCTGAGGGCGCTTTCAACCATAATGTCTGTGTAATTCTGTACTATGCTGGCCTTATGTTATCACGATGCCATCTGTATGCTGCAGTTTACATGCCCATGCTCATACTTCCTTCTATAGGCTGTTTTCTATTGTAGATGTTGTCTACAGAAAGTGGTCACAGTCTTCTCTCATTTCTTTCTCCTCAATGAAATAAAAGCCTTTAACACACATTTATTGAGCTGAAGGAAACTTGCAAATGACTGTCCTAGAAGAATTTGGAGGTTCAAAGAAAGTGTTGACTGTGAATTAATTTTGTAACTCTGTCTAAAGTGGCATCCATCTGCTAAATTGGTATTAAGCATGAAATGTACCCTTTAACTTTGTTTTCAGAATTTTATCGGTTCTTGAGCCATAATGATACAGCAGTTAAAGGCATTCTGCTAACAAAAAAAAAGGGGTGAAAACATGCCTTACTCCTAAGCTGCATTGAAGGATCTTCTGAGTTCACCCAATTTTAAGGAAATATTTGCTTATTTGGTCTAGAAAAATTTAAACAGAAATACAATAATGGTATTGCCTTGCTACTTTATGTGCTGTTGGCTAAGAAAATAGCATGCCTTCTCTATGCTACACTGATAAGCTTAACTAGTCCTAATGTGCACTGGACCTTTAAAGACTGGCATAAACAACTCGTATTCTACTAAAACACTAATTCTTGAAAACTCCTTTGCTTTTCATATTTAATTTTTCAAGTAAACATTCATAAGTGCAGGTGTTTCCTAATAAGTGAGTAGTGGTTCCAAATATCAGAAAAGTGAAACAGAAAACTCCACACAAGCATAATCATGAATATTCCCAGCTGGCTTAACACAGCTGTCATCGACATTCAGCACTCACCACTCACCATGGATCTTCAAATAGATTACATAAAATAGACAGAGAGACAGATGATAGATTATTCATTGAGAGTCAACCCCTACAGGGAGAGGGCTTACATTTCTCTGATTTTTGTACTCCCTCATGATAAAGGTTACACTGTAAAGAAATGCAAACTGTTCTGGCATTCAAGTAATAGCAGAGTCTGACTGTGACTACTTTGATAGATTTAAATGAGATGGGAAGCATTAAATGTTATAGTTACCTAGTCTAAGACCTCATTGAAAAAAACCAAACCCAAACAGGCAAAAAAATCCCCCACAAGATACTTAACAAAGCTGCCCAGAAAAAAACTTTCCCATCATGCAAAATGAGATTTGACATCTCAGATTTGTTTTCAAAGTATGTTGGAGAAAAAAAAATACAAAACACCTAATAAGTTAACAACTAAACCAAAGTCATTGAGAACAGACCAAGGCCTTATAATACAGCACCAGCAAAGGATGGGTAGGAGCAATTTAGAAGCGATAGACCCTTAAATCTTGTTCTCTCATATCTCAGATGAGCAGTCACTAATGTATTGAGGTATTCTACTTTCACCTACCACCCTCCTCACATAGCTAGATCTGAAATATCTTGGTAGAAAGTAATTTGTCGTCAAAACAAATATATTTCCATGTCAAATTTAAGTTGCAATAAAATTAGGCTTTTAGCAATAGCAACAAACCAATTGAAAAATTCTAGTGAATGTGAGCTACTTTGCTTTTATATTGAAGTAAATTCATGGCTGGCTTGGTAAAGTCAACCTCAGCTTGAAGAGTTCCTGTCTCTACTTGGATTTCACAGGGAGACTAATGTAAGCAAATGCTAATCATTAGTGTTAATAAACGCCACCTTCTGTGAAAATGTACACTACTGGTAGTAAAAGCAAATCACCAAATTCATTGGGCTAAGCCTGTATAGTTGCCAGATATTAAGTTGTTATTGGACATCTTAATTAGTGTTGTGCAAGAACAGAAACATACTGAAATATTCTGTCTTTCAAATGGTGGGAAAATACGTACTTTTAGCCAACTCATTTAAAAAATAGTGTCAGTCCAACATACTGTTTTTTGATGTACCCTTAGCTCCCTGGGAGTTTGTGACTGGAACACTCCAGATCTCTCATCACTAAGCCAGTATTTTGCAGCTCATCTCACCAGCATAGTTCTAATGGTCAGAGAAATATGTATATGTGAAACTTAGGGAGTCCAGTGTTTTGTCTGGAATATATAAAACACTATATTCAGATGAAGAACTGGAATCAGTCAAGTTCAACATGCACACCACCCTATCTAAACAGGGCTTGAAGCAAATCAGCAGGGAATAACCCAGTCTTAGGAAGTATGCCAAGGACAGAGCCAATCCAAACCAAAAATAAAAAAAATAAATTGGCTATCCCATTTTGTTTGTACAGGTAGGAATAAAAACTTGAATTTCCAAAATATAACAAGAGAAGATGCAGAAAGATGTTGAAAAATTGCTTTCTTTTGTCCTAGGAACTTGTTTTGCCTGGTAGATCTAGTAAGAACGTCAGAGATATGAAGGCTGATTAGAGGATTAAAAGGAACTTTGAGAAACTGAAGAGACACAAAAAAAGTCAGAGTTGAACCTTAGAGGGATATCTTTTACAGATATGTTAACTAGAGCATGGGTCCATAAGCAACAGAACTGTGCCAACTCCATTTTTTGAGAAGGGGAACTGAGCAAAGAATTTACACCACGGCTAAGCCCAGGAGCTAAGCAAAAATTTTGCACCACAGCTAAGCTGAGGAGCCCAAAGATGGCTGAGTACCTAATTGTTGCCCAGTGTAAATATCTTATATTAGTTTAGCTTCTTTTTCTGAAAGATCATTTGAATACTTTTTAAGAACTTATGAGCTGTTCACTGATCCCACAATTATTGTCTTCACAACCGTTTTTCAGTTGGTTAGTTTGTGCCTTACATTACCGCAATGCTTCGCCTGTCCCTTTTTATAGATGATAAAATCAGGTATGGAATAGCCATCTTTTTGTATCCAGATGAAGCAGGACTAGTGGAACAATCCATGACATTGAGTATTTTAATTAACTGATCTCTTTGAAGACAGCCACAACCACTCAGTATAAACAAATTAAGTAGGATAAGAATTAATTTTTAAAACACATAATATATATTTCCAATGGGTAACTTTTGAAAATTAATAATTTTGAAGATAGGACATTTCTAGTTTTTCAAACTACCCTTGTCTGGTTGGTTGACTTATCTATGCAGGTTCATTAAACAGTTCAGAGAATTGAAGTAATACCCTGTCTATAACATTTTCACAAGTCATGCTGGTTCTCATTGAGCAACTCCATAGCAAGTCTGCATTGTTTTTAAGCGTGCTTCTTGCCTGAAAGACTATGTGCTTTACAAAAGAGTCTTTTGTAAAGCACAAAGAGATTCTAGGCATCCTTGTTGTAGTGTGCAGAGCAGTGACTGGATTGCCAGGAGGCCTACACAGCCACTGAATGATGGCCAGGAGAATGTGGATACCTGGCACGAGCAGAGTATGGGTGTAAATGCCAGCTGGAGCTCAAGATCACTCTGGTGACACACAGAGAGAAAAACCGAACTTCTCTGAATACAATAAAAAAAGCCCTCATTGATGTTATTTACTTGGCATCTCTGTTTCCCAGATGGCAGAAAGGGATAAATCTGAGTGTCCCATCTTCTCTCCCACTAGTGGAATGAAGACTAGTAGTAAGAAGAAGGCAACATAGTATTTAAAATCTCCAGTCACTGTCATGCATGAGCATATGCAGTACTGCCTTGACTTCAACAGACCTCTGTAGTTCCTACAGGCTCAGTGATATGGTGTGTACAGGAATCCTCCTACTGCAGTCATACTTTTTAACGTGCAATGGAATCCAAATAACAGCGTATAAGGATTAAGACTTCTTTACCTCATTTCATGATCATTTTGCTAGTTTTTATGTCATCTAATATACAGGCTTTATCTCAAGTCCAAAAAGGATGTCAGTGGCTGTGCTTCAGACATTGCAGTCATATTATTTAACTCATTATAACTTCCAGCTTACATCAATTATTATTTTTCACACCAGGCTTAAGACACCAAAAATAAATATATGTATTTAATGTTCATATATTGACAATTTTTCTTAACAAGTCGTGTGACTACTGAATTTTTATGGGTAAATTATCCAGAGTGAAATTGTTTATTTACAGTTGCGTACAGTGTATGCCTTCTCTTGGTCAGCCCTTTTGAGGCTTTTTAGTCACCAATGAGTGGATTCTTTTTTTTATCATGTGACTTTCTATAAGTTCAGAGTGGACTGTATTTTGTTTCCATTTTGTTTGACATTATACATTTTTGACATATACATTTTTACACTTTGATTAGAGGTTGCACGTACTACACTAAAATGTTGATTCCTGAATTTCTGTGGTAAACCTAACTCCCGTGCAGTACCTTGAATAACCCTCAATATCAGTTTTAGGTCTCTGAAAAATATATGTAGTTTTGTTTATTTGTGGTCTGCATCTGAGCTGAAATGTAGACTGTTGACCAGTGCCCATTTTCAGATTTTTTGTGGCCATAAATAAAATTGTGCATTTTTAGAATAAGTTATGCTAGAATTCAGTTATTGAATGGTAAAAAGTCAGTGTCAATAAAGTAATCTCAAAGAGACTCGTGACACAGAAACAGTGACATATCTTAGAAACAGACATGTATCACAAAAGACTGCTTGTCCACACAGTGTGTATACTTATGTGAATTTAACAAGGAGGGCAAAGCATTGTCAATCAATGTAAGACATGCAGGCAAAACCACTAATATTGCTAGTTATTAAATTTATTACAAGAGTAAGCCTCTCAAGACAGAAATTGGACCTAAATTTTTTACAGAATACTGCACATCAAGACTAAATCAAAAATTGACTTAACTGGCAGAATAAGCAGTGTAGAACCCAGAACCTTTGTACCATTTATACCACCAAAAACATTTTAAATATATGTATAGGTATTTCAGCAAGACTAAAGACAGATGACTGCTTCTTGTTCCACAGAAAGGAGAAATAGTAAGTAGGTAAAACCAAACTCATAAGTAAAACCAGTGACACAATTGTTTCAACATTAAATTTCAAACAGGAACTTGCTTTTTAGGCAGGTGCATAATTAAGGTGAAATATGCAGAGTGTCTAGTGCCATGGGCTGTGAGTAACTCTTTAGTTTTTATACACAATAGAAAAGTTTTGAAGATTACTATAGGCTTAGACTAGAAATGCCCAACAGCTTACCAGCAAACAGTAAAAATAAATGTTGCCACCTTAAATTCATGTTTTTACTTTCAGATTTATCACTGAATCAAAAAAACATGGCTGCAATAATTGTGCTTGTTTATGCATCAGTTACAGAAGGCTACCCTTGAACAAAAATTTTTATCCAAGCATTAACTCCTAGGGTCTTCCCAAAGCTGATGATTTAATTAACTTGGATATCTCTGTAGCTATTTCTAGTAAGTGCTGTATTTTTCTGGTTGGACAGTATACCCACCACACCCAAATATTATATTTTTTTAGCCATAAAGTAAAGAAAAGCAAAAACACTCACTGGTCTCAGAGCAGAAGCTCCACAGAATCTTTAAGTGGCTTACTGGCTGAAGAAAACAGCATGAAAACCAAAATTGGTTACATCTGCACTCACCCAAAATTGGTATTAAAATCAATGAGAACAGCTGTAGGGATTCATTAAATAAACAAACAAACAAACAAATAAATAATCTATTAAACAGTAGGATTGGAAATAGCTACAAAAGTGCAGCTAGGAACCAAACTGAGCAGCAGCACCACTGGTAGTTCAAACTGGTATAGAGGGAATCATAGTGTTTGCTTGTAAAACTACAATGCTACTTTACTAGACTTGTTTAGAAGTAAAAGTTATATTGATATGCAAAATTCTGTCCTTAGAGGCATCTATAATTCAAATCACACCTGCTGAGTTCACAGCACATAAAATGCTGTTCCACTGTGATCTTTATTATTTTAAATTTATTTATTACTTATACTTAAGTTTATCCAACATGAATGTATGTGGCATTAACATCTATGCCCAAATATACATAATTACCCATAAAAACAAGCTGCAAATACATAGTGCTCTTGACAGCTAAATTATAGAAATAGGGAGCAATGGGAATTTTGGGACATGTTTAATAGTCCATTTTACAGCTCTACTCATTGTTTACCTTGCCTTTCAGTGTCACTCAAAAAATGTATCTTCATTGATAGAGGTACTCATAGCAACAGGTAAAGCTTGAAAAAAGTAGTGTGTCCTTTTTCTTGTGGAGCTTCAGGAGTTGAAACATCAAAATTTGAAAAAGATAAGTACAGATGGGAAGTGAGAAACATCTCTAAAGTTCTGAAATGGAGATTTGTGACAAGAAGATTTACAGATTTTTGTGTAGTTTCTTGTTCAGAAGGCAAAGAAAAAAAAGCCACTTCTGGAATATGACTGCAGAAAATCATCTCCATCTTCTCTCAAAACTGGAAATGGTGATTTGTAAAGAAGTAGGATAGTACAGCTCTGTGCGATTCTCAATGCACCTTTCCTGAAGCATACCCTCAGTGTGACAATGAAACTCACAAAAGAAGAGAATGAGTCACATTGCCTAGAAAAAACTCTTGGAAAAAAAGATAAGGATGGACTCCGGGGGACTGGCAGGTCATCCTGTGCAGAGATATAAACCAACTATATCTACAGTCAGTTTCACTTGAATGACTGAGATGCTTAAATCTTAATCAGTTGGCCAAAACAAGAACTGGATTTCAGTGCAACATATTGATAAGTACTGTTGTTCAGGCTTCATGTGTTTTCAAAATGTTTACTATTTAAAAGGCCTCTTGGAGTTTGACAGCTTCTCACTCAATTACCTACAATTGAAACTCTAGAGGGCTGGTGCACTTTTTCTCTTTAGAACTCTGTTTTCTGACAGTAGGGGACTTCTGAAAAAGTAATGACCTATACAAAACTTAGAAGAATCAGAGACTTATGATCTTTTAACTGGGATCCTTTTCTTTTTATGTCTTGAGTAGTTCTTTGATCAATAGTTTGGGTTTTTTTTCCATTGTGCTTCCCTAGAGATGGCACACTAAATGTCTGGTTACTCTTTAATCTTGAAATAATATTTTACACTTTCTTAAGAAGCTGGGTCAGGTTTTCTGAACAGAAAAGAAATTTTCTTCCATAATTTCCTTTAGATTAATCCTTTTGTACCTCAGTGCCTCACACATAAATATGTTCCAGCGAAGAGAGAAGACAAAAGTAGTCAAACTTTACCCAGGCAGTTTCTATGAAAAGAAATTCCTTGTGTGGTCTTTATTCTAAATAGCATGAAAATTTTAAAATCAAGAGACAAAAAAGGCAGAAAATGCCAGAGAAATTTACTGTAGGCTACCTTCTTTCAACTACTTCCATACAGTCAAGATAGACGCATTCTGTATAATATTATAATGGAAGTGATTCTTCAACATATTTCTCCAAGGCTCATCTGAATCTGAAGGGCTGGAGAGTTTGAGATCTGTTGAGATCTCTTGGAAGTTATAAAAATATTTCTAAAAGGAGGAGTCAAAATCAAAATCCCAGTGTAATCAAAGCCTAGACTAGCTTTCTGAACTGATTATCAGGCAAAAAAGCAGATCATCAGTTTTAAAGTGTTATTTAATATTCCATCAATAAACCAACCAATAAGCATAAAGAAAGAATGACTTTGATCATTGGATTACTCAAGCTTTGCTTTGTTCAAGTTCTGTGTGTGTCCAAGGCCTTAGACTCAAAAGTTGGATTAGTCAAACCCTTACAGCTATGACACTGACCAGTCAGCTGTTCACTGACTTCTACTCTTTCACATCCCCACCCCTACCATAAAGTAGGATAGATTCAGTTTCAAAAGTAAACTGCTGAGCCTGTACTTTTAAATATAAATGAAAGCACATTTAAATCTACAACATACTAAAATAAAATCTTTTAACACAACAGCAGCAAAGGCAGTCTATTAAAAAGCATACCTCCCTGTGAATTGCAATTCTTTTCAGCAAATGTTATTTAAAGACCAAAGGGCAGTCTTCTACTCACATCCCTACCGATTTTTCACAGCATCTGCCAGTAGTGAGCAAAACTCTCCAATAAAATAGCAGTTAGCAAAGTTTACAAAGGTCATTTGTATGGAGGAAGCATCCAGTAGTGAACGGACAGACTATAAAAAGAATCCCAAACTCTACTCTTCTGTGACATCCAGGTTGTTACCAGTAATCTAAAAATTTTTAAGAGAAAAATTTCATAGAATCATAGAATGGTTTGGGTTGGAAGGGACCTTAAAGATCATCTAGTTTCAACACCCCTGCCATGAACAGGGAAACCTCCTACTAGACCAGGTTGCTCCAAGCCCCATCCAACCTGGCATTGAACACTTCCAGGGAGGGGGAACATACAGCTTCCCTGGGTAACCTGTGCCAATGTCACACCACCCTCACAATAAATAATTTCTTCCAAATAGACAATTTAAATCTACCCTCTTTCAGTTTGAAACCCTCTCCTCTTGTCTTATCACTACATGCCCTTGTTAAAAGTCCCTCTCCAGCTTTCCTGTAGGCCCTTTCAGGTACTGGAAGGCTGCTATGAGGTCTCTTTGGAGCCTTCTCTTCTCCAGGCTGAACAACCATAACTCTCTCAGCCTGCCTTCACAGGAGAGGTGCTCCAGCCAGATTATCTTCTTGGCCCTCCTCTGGACTCTCTCCAAGAGCTCTATGTCCTTCTTAAGTTGGGAACGGCAGAACGGGACACAGTAATCCTGGTGGGGTCTCATGAGAGTAGAATAGAGGGGGAGAATCAGCTCCTTCAATCTGCTCCAGCCCTCTAATCATCTTCATGGCCCTCCTCTGTTGTGATCAAATGCTCTTGCTCTAGGTATTTCTGAACACGGAGATATTTCAGAAAACACTGATGAGATCTGAAAGAGGATTAGTGAAAAGATGACAAGGGCAAAGGATCTTTTTAGGAAGGCGAGATTCGATAAACAACAAGCATCCCTCAACCAAACTACTTAGTATAAATTCTGTAATGAAAAGAATGTTAATGATATTGAATACTTATCATGGGAAGTGCTAAGGAGAATTCACGTTGCTATTCATGGCACGGAAAGCATTTCATGAAAGTGCCCCTATGCAGTAATTACTATACCATAAAATACCAGTGCTTCATTTAGCATCGATTTATCTGGCATAATGGAAATGAAACCATGAAAGAAACTTGGGGTTAATTCAGGGTCGAAGCAGATTCTCCAGCACTGTAGTAGTCTTAATTAATGTTATGATTTTGAGATTTAGTGAAGTGTCCCAAAAATGGTTCTGCAATACTCATTTTGAAAGTTTACTAGTTCTCTTTTAATTTTTCTATTTTTATCAAGTACTTTTTTGTTTGTCCTCATACTCTTGGTCATGCACTTTGTTCTTCGAAGCTTTTACTAACTTCTTTACAATCCTATGCTGTATTATAATTTTAGTAATTTTCCTTTTTAATTTCCTTCATCAGACACAAATTCTCACAGAGTTGTTTATTTTAGTTAACAAGATCTACAAAGCAGCCATATGAAATGTACTGTTTCTCCTTTGCTTTGTCTCTTTAATTTGGGATTCTCTGGGGATCCTAAATTATTACCAAGATTTTATTACCCATTTTTCACTAATATGAGGATTATTAATAAATGTCTGTTTCTTGATATTTCCTGAGACTGAAGGGTGACCTCATCCATGTTTACAAATATGTAAAGGGTGAGTGTCAGGACGATGGGGCCAAGCTTTTTTCAGTGATGACAGGGGGCAATGGTTGCAAACTGGAGCATAGGAGGTTCCATGTGAATATCAGGAGAAACTTTTTCACTGTGAGAGTGACGGAGCACTGGAACAGGCTGCCCAGAGAGGTTGTGGAGTCTCCTTCACTGGTGACATTCGAAACCCACCTGGATGCGTTCCTGTGTGATGTACTCTAGGTGACCCTGCTCTGGAAGGGAGGTTGGACTAGATGATCCTTTGAGGTCCCTTCCAACCCCTAGGATTCTGTGATTCTGAGGCACAGTGATAGCTAATATTGAAGTCGCTATTATTTGATGACTCAGATATAATTTTTTTTAACAAACTCATCTGATTTACTTTCAACTGAAGTCAAGCTTTCTATGTGACTAATTCTTGATTACACTCCAGAGGATAAAATGATTAAGCATTGAGGAACTATTTTGTTAAAGTCTGGCCTGACTGAGCATTTTTTCTATTTAAGTGTAGACAGAGCTTTCCATAATGACCACTTTGTGGGATGCTATCATCTACTTAATCTTGTATAGTTCTATATTTCTGAATCTTTTTGATCTTTCTTATTGAAAATGTAACAGTAGTGTGCTTATATTAGTGCGACTTGAAACTAGTGGATGAGTACCTCCACTTATTCTGTTCCCAAGTGTAAGAACTTCTTTACACACATGTGCTTCGCAAATAAAATAGCTATTCTGTCCTCCCTGTTTAAGCCACTCACTGACTATATGGTGGTTAATTTCTGGAATTCTGTTATTTGGGAGAATTACTATTCTATCAGCTTTTTTTTTTTTATTGCTTGTCATTGGGACACCTCTCCTTTTGGTTCTGTTTTAAGTTTTCCAGTGGGTGTATATATACATTTGGATTACCTCTGACTTTTTTGCTATTACTGAAGTTTTTACTGACACAGATTTTTCTACTAGCATGGAAATAAAACCTCTGCAGTCACACACTTCCTGGTTGTAATCTGGGCTGACAGTACTAAAATACAAATCAACATTTGTCACCATATTTTCAACCTGACTGAAACCAATAAATCCTGGAAATTTTACACTGAGAACAGCATGGATAATTAAAACACTTCCTACAAGTACCATTTCAAAATTTAAGTGGATTTACTTCAGTCTTGTTCAGTTTGCTTCCTGCTTCACATTCAACAAAGATTTTAGTAAATATAGTGACAGAATATCCTAAAAAGCCCTCATTCTATTGCTAGTATTAGTGATATTTGCAGAAAAGTAATCAATTTTTTACTTTTTTTCAAACATACTTTTACCAGAAATGCAAGTTTAAGAGGCTGGTCTTCTCTGAAAAAGTAGTAGATATAATATCTATTTATATAGCAAACTATTTTTTTGCTTAATTTATAGTTAAAATTAACAGAAACCTATGTTGAGCATTAGCAATATTGAATTCAGTAACTGAATACATTGAAGGAGCATAGATACAAAATACAAAATAAACATTTACATTCATTATTTTCCATGGCAAACTACTGAATCAAGGAACAAACTGAGGAATATCATTATGTGTGCTTGAACGACATGTTAGCAAACAAAACATCTTGCCAATGGCACATTTTGAAACAGAATCAGTATCCTGATTCACAGTCTCCTGTGACAGCCAACAGACAAAGCTGCTACTAAAATGTTCAAGGTCTTTATTTACTTAATTGTACTTATAGTATTACCAGGCATTAGCTCAAAGTGATTATGCAGAAAATTGTTTCTTATGTCCCCAAATTATCACTTGCTCTGAAAACTTGCATAGAGCATAGAAGTAGCTAGTGTGACTATGTGTCTCCTTCTATAAATGTATGTTTACATTTTAATTGCAACACTGTAAACCATCATGTAAGTACAATTAAGGTGAAGCACTAAATGATTTGTCTCAGAATGGAGATAAAAGTACTTCTTCTCTTTTTAGAGAGAGCAGTCTCAGGTAGAAGTCTGACTTCTTAGACCTCAAAAACTTTGTGCCTTGCAGGCCGACCAGAATGTATAAATTTCCTTTCATCCTCCTCTTTATTAAATGGGTTTATATGTATAATTTTTTTCCCAACAACTATAAAGAAAGAGGAAGTAAAATATATATTTTTAATAATTCCTGTTCTGAGGTTGAGTATACACACTTTCTTATCTTAAATAAAACAAATAGCTGGAAAAAAATAGGATTAGGTCAATAAAGTAAATTAATCTCATATGAGCTCAGTTATTAAAAAATGTTGAGTTTAAGAATACTTTTCTTTTACTATAAATAACTGTTTCATGAGGAAAAAGAACTGAAAACTGGTTCTCTTACAAGATTTAGCAAAATTATATCCTGATATGTTTTCTCACCAAAAATTCTGGCCAAATCATTAATTATACGAAGCCTGTCTTTAAAATTAAAAAAAAGTAGCTCAGAGAGCATGGTTCTAGAACTGCAGATGCCCTGCTGTTCTTAGCTTTACAGTTTTTTATGGTATGGTTAATGTTGTTTGATAGTATCCTGGTATGCACCTGTGACAGATGAACTGCTCCACACTTTCATGTACTACTTTAAGCAATTAAAAACATGGAAGATACTAAATTGCAATATGCAAATGAAATACACCAAAACAGATCTGGTAGACTCAGGGCCACTTGTTGTACAAGGCATTAAGTGGATTCAACTGGGGGTGTTGAAGCCACTGACAATGTCTAGTCTTTAAAAAGACACAGGTTAACTCAGTAATACTCTTTGAGGCCTAATGGTTTGCCAGACTGATGATGCTGCAAGAAACTCAGACATAAGGTAATTGCCTCTTTCTCTTTTTTAATATATATCAGCAATTACGTGTTAAGTAATGTACCTGTAATAATCTATCGTTTTCTCCCAGACTTAATGTGACGAGGTATTATCCTATACAAGATTCCTTTTTGCTCTTAAAGGTTGCAAATTTGCTTCTGTCACACTGAAATCCTTGTTCTCCTCCAATAGTATATTGTGGTCTGTATGAGTCTCTATTATGTTCACTATTATTAGGGGGTGTTACTATTATGTTTAAGAGGATGAAATACTAGAACAGAATAAATTAATCCCTGGGAAAATGTTAGTCACGTTGCTGTCCACTGCATAATTTTGCTTCACACACAAGCAAAGTCCACTTGAACTGTGCAATGAATAGGTCATTATAAGAAAACAATTTGTACAATCTGTTGCTATCACAGGTTTAAAACAAGGTAATTCCTTGTGATTAAAAGTTTTCTGTCTTACTAGTATTGGATCTTTACTTTTTGCTCAAGGCAGGAGAATTTATTCTTCAGGGCATCAATTGTTCATTTATTGGTTAATGGTTTAGGTTTACAAGCAAAAATGAATGTGTTCTTGCCAAACCAGTATTAAGATTAACCTCTGTGGTGATATTAAACTTAAATTCCCTGTCTACTTTGTCCACTACAACTCCTGTATCCCACGTAATATGAACTATTTTTCAAGGCATGAAACCACAACATCGTCTCTTCCCCTCACCCACTTCTAAATTTCCCTGTGACTCTTGTGAGTTGAAGGACACACTTTCACTTGTGGTGTCTCATCTGTCTAAAACTTATTTCCTCTTCTCCCTAAGCCACTGAATCATTTCTTTAAATCTCACCTTAAAACCTCCCTGCTCTCTTTAACCTATGATTCACAACCTCTGGAACACATTTTTGTGATATCCTTTATGAAGCACACACAGTAAAAAGGAAATTTATTGCAGTCTTGTCGAAGCAAGCTATACTTGCAGTACTAATGTGACTGTGGATTAAGGATTCTATAGGGTCCACTCAAAATAGATTGACCCTTGCAGAATACATTGAAGTCTGAGTATTTACATCCATTCACCTGAAAACCTCACAGCTACATCCTTGCAGGCTTATAGGCTGCTGTCTTCTTGTCTTTGAACTCGTAACTTTACTTCTGATGTCAGATGACACCACTGAGTTTTGCTCAGCTTCAACAACGTGTCTATTCTGGGTGCAGCAGTACTGAGGATGCAGTTCCCTTATCATTCCCTCTAGTGACCAGCACCATTTTCCTCATCCTGACTTTAGATACTCTCCAAAGAGAGCAGCAGGAGAAATTAAAAAATTACAGCACACCTGTTGATCCAACTAAATGAAGGATGCAAATTTCATCATTGTTTCCTTATCTAAGCAATCTGTGATAGACTGTAGATTCAAGTGTCCATTATAAAATCTGAGCAAGACAATTTGATCCTAGGTGGGTTCTATCAAATTCAATGAGAGGATGCAGGGAAGCAAACTCACAAAGCCAGATGGGCTAACAAAGTGAGGTTGAGGGGGAGCTCTAAGAAAAGATATGTGTGAAAATTAGTAGGATGGTGTGGCATAAACAGTATCATCCAGAAACTCATGTGAATGGTACCTATTTATAGGGCTAGTATTCCTCCATATTCACAATGCACTCATCATTGTAGCAGGTAATTTTCTGTATTCCTGTTGAAAAGGCCATTTTAATCTAGCTTTCTTGTTTAGCTCAGCTAAGCATTTAATGCTCATGCTCATTTTTATGCCTTGGAATAATCTAGGGATGGAACTTTTTACTCTTTTTATTTAACTGACACTTGCTTGAATTTTTGTGTTTTGTTTTGTTTTAATTTTTATTTTCAAGCCTCTTGTAGTGGTCAAAGCACTAGAAATGGAAGAAAAAAACTCCAGCTCACATTCACATGAATCCCAGAGCTGTGACTTGAAGGAAAGAGTCTAAATATTTAAGGCTTGTAATACATTTTTTAGTGTTGATAATATTTGTTTTGGGATATACTAGATGGTGTGTATGCATAAAGACATTATACATGTGGACACACATTTTCTGCATATAGGAAATCACAGAGATAGAAACACACACAAAAATGTTAATGTATGAGAGGACACAGGCTCTGCATAAGTGAATACCAGTGGACTTATTTTCATTTTACATGAAAATATGCTTGTGTATTGGCAAATCCTTTTGACTGCTATCTGTTTCTGAAAAGTATACAAGCTTTAACTGAATTAGCAGTCAATTTTGATAGAAATATTGTTATTCAAATCTATTTCTAACAAAAGGTGTCCTGAGTGATGGCTATCAGATTTGTTTTTCTGTCTCTGTAAAACTACAAATGAGGGAAAAAACAAACCCAGAGTATGAAATGAGGATTTCATTAATACTCTACTGCACCAGAGAGCAGAACAATACTGATCTCTGTGTACGAGGGATAGCTGCATGAGGAAAAGAAATGGATTAAAAATATAAATGTCCAAATCCTTTCTTTTATTCTGGAGTCCTAAGTCCATAACCATCAAACTTGCATTTCTTACCACATTATCATAATTCATTTTCAGCCTTGGAGAGTAATTTCTAAGAGGGATATACATAACAGATAAGCATTCCAGCAACCATGGTTAACAATAATGAGTAGCTATAATAAATCATATATCTATTGGGAAGGTTCAGCGTATCTAGGAAAGTTATGGCTAGCATTCATTCTAGCTCTAAATCCCTGTAATTCTGAAGATGCTGTAATTCTGAAGATGCTGTAATTCTTTAAACTGACTTCACCTCTTGAAAGTTTGTATTGTCATGTAGTCTGTGATCATATTGACTTTCAACTTTTGTAGTTAGTTACCACTTAATTATTGCAGGTGTCTCAAAAGCATAATAAGTAAATGTAAAACATTACAGAAGAAAGTTAAACCATAGTAAGATTTCTATTTGATTTATAAGCTATAGAGTTTGGAACCGCCCCCTGCCCCCCTCCCCCATGCACACCAAAATAAGTAAATAAAATTAAATACTCACTCCTGTTATGTAACGAGGTCTATACTGGATGGTTCCAAATAACCCAAGTATGACTACAATAATGTGTATAAAATTTGCCAGTATGGGTGCCCACTGATAACCAAGGAAGTCAAATATTTGCCTCTCGAGCACAGAAACCTATGATTAAAAAGCAAAAGAATAAATAGATTAGAAAAAAATAGAAAACATCTATTAGGGCATTTCCCCTTCCCATACCCAAGATAATTGCCCTAAGTTAAAAAAAATACTTCAGTCAGCAGTAAAATTAAATGAGCTTGCAATGCTTCACCTTCTTGTTTTAATGAAAGCTGCATTTCTCACTGACAGATTGCTGAGTTATATTCAGTTAGCTAAAGTATTCATGTGGGCAATTCTACTGAGATACTAAACTGTTCACTAGGATGGTATGTTTGCAGCAGAAGAAGCACAAATCATTTTGTTACACACACCAGCAAATGCTATAATGTTCGAGGGTATTGGTACTGAAAGTAGGTGGCAGGCTTATGAGATCTCAGCTGCTTTGCATCATTTCACAAACACCATCCTTCAGCCTACTCCTGTCTCTTTCCTCCCATTGTTTCCCTACCTTTTGATTTTTTATCTTCCCTCTATCTCCAGCTATCCTGTCAGTGGGCTTTTACCTGTATCTAAATGCATGCAACTTTTTGACCTGGTTCTACTGATAATTACTCTAGTTTACCTCCAACCACTGTCACAAACACCAGATGAAGTATAAGCTGTTACCCAAGACTCTACATACTTGATTTAAAAAAGTAATTAAGGGACAATCTTCAGCTGTTGATGACTATTACCAAACAATAACATCCCAAGTAGATAAATTAAAAAGTAGAGAAACTGCATTTCTAACAGTATCAGTAGAAATAATTTCAGAATTCAAACAGTAGGTGTCCTTAACTGGTGTTTGGACATTACACCAAAATACAGCACTGCACTCCAACCTACAGACAGAATGGCATGTTCTGATGAAAATAATATTGAAGTGAATATTAGAAGGCGATGTAATGGTGAAATAAATTTAGACAGAAAGGGTAAGGAGTTTCCTGCATACCATTACAACAATTTCACCAACTGGAACAGTGAATAGCAAGTTTTATTAAACTGTGAATAATAATAAAAATAAAAATAATAACAACAAAAGCAATACCAACACCACACACACAAAAGAAGAAATAAAAAGCAGGCTGTTTCTTTATAAATTTTCATCAAATGACAGGTGACTATTTTACTCAGTTTATATTGTGCTGTGGATTAATTGGATTAGGTATATCTTCCACATGCTCCATTCATTTAAAAAACAGCACCTTTTGAGATTAAGAAATAAATGAATAATTAACTTCTGTTCACCACTGTTCTTTCATGATACAGCTGTGGGAGAGTTTTTCAATTTTCATGCTGTAGCCCACTGCCACACCAACACTTCCTTTTTGAAATTAAGTAAGAAAACTTGCCCTTAAGAAGGTCTACACTTATACCAGTATGAAAAATGTAAAGAGTGTTAATTATATAGTACTTACTTGCATTCATTGAACTTTAAGATAGGGATTCTCAAAATAACCCTGGGGAAGTTTCTCACCCATATAATTTTGAATGTGAAAGTTCAGGGTTTCACATCAACCACTGAATTCCTCTCTACGACTAAAATTCCTTTCACACAATGCATCCAACTTATAGCCAGTCTTTTTTGACTAGTATTTTATTTTACAGATTTATTGACAGAAAGAGATTCAAGTCCTACAGCATCCAAGTTCTTAATGATCTGATTTATGCTATTCTTTATCTCTCTCTAGCAAAGCAACATCATACAAGAGTTCCCAGAATCCCAAGACACGATATTCTTATGGTAACAATGGGGTGAAGAAATAAAAGGAAGGCCGAGCTATATTAGGAACTTCATGAAATCTCAGACTCCCTGTGCTTCTAAGTTTATCATTAAGAAATATTTCCTTGACTACTGACAAAGTCGTTTATATAAAAAAGACCAATATGTGGTCTTATGTAGGTCTGTGTGAAGTCTATTAGGAGTATAAGCAAAAGACCTACTACACCTTAAGTGCTGTTAAACAGGTAACAAAGGGAAAATGCTCACTCTGAGAACAGAGCTCTTATTTTCATCATCTGAACAAAGAGTAAATGACAATAGGAAAGCAGCAGCAAAAGGAGTCTAGACTGTACAAGCTTCTAGTATAGTAACAGCAGGGATTCAACAAGCAAAAAAATACAAGGGATGAGGAAAATCATTCAACCAGTAGGAAATCATACAGTTAAGTATGCCAATTATAGAGGAAAATTGCAGCACAGTAGTTAATTATATAAAAAAGTAGAAAACCTAGTAGTCCTGCTGCACCTTCAGGAAACTGCACTATCATGCATCATACACATTTTGTTTTGTTTTGGGTTTAGTTTGTTTGGGGTTTTTTTGGTGAAAGAAGCAGTAGATCCACCAAAACTTCTTTATGAGGCTGTGTTGCATAAATGGCTAATCTGTGTAAATCTTTGCTTCCCACACATCATTTATTTTTATTTTTTTTTTTGATGACTAGCAATTTCCCCAGTACCCAGCAATCGCTCCCTCAGATTCTGTGGCCATGTTGAAAATTTGGGGGGGGGGACCTACCAGAAAACATGGCACACAAGGCAGTGGGTAAGTATCAGCTGCACAGAACAAGGAGACAACTGCACCACCTCTGTCCCTGTGTATCTACATCACATTTGCAAAAGTCAGACTAGCTATTAGACTTTCTCCTGTCACTCCAAGGAATCAGCTGTGTGTGGGGACTGCTGAATATGTGAAATGGCAGTGTTCTGGTAGGCTGTGCAGAGATAAAATGTTGCAGAAATGCAGCTGCTGTTCCTTAGAAGATCAGACTATTGCAGCAAGGTCCATTGCAGATTTATGGTAAAATAGGACAGAACTAGATCTTTATTCTCACTTACTGAAGAGATGCAGGTGGAGAAAAAATAAAAACAACCCACAAACAAACAGAAAAACAATATGGATTTACAACATGCAGCTACTAAAAAATCATCTCCTTGGGTCTGTGTTTCTAAAAGGGGAATAGTGAAAAGTAGGGCAAAGTACTGACAAAATCTATTAAAAACAGTATTACACAGCTGCTTCCTCTTCTTCCACAGATGCTGGAATCATAAGGGATTTCCTTACATAGCAAGAGAAAACACAGACCTGATTTTGAAAGATTTTTTTTCCCCTTACTTAAAAAACTTTAATTTTTTGATTAAACAACTGCACTTCTTTCTCCAAATCCTATCCACCAGCTTCAAGTGTTTAATGATGTTTCAAGGACATTACAGAGAGAAAGGGAAGGACTAACAAAGAAATATTCATCTTTAAAGTCCAGGAATAAATAAAGAATTGCCTATTTTCTTTCTTCTTCTTCTTCTGGAAACAAGAGTATAAAATGAGAACAGGAAAGATGAAAAATGGATGCTTCAGATGAAAAAGTACACTATTGTAAGGAAAGAAAAATATATTTCAATGCAACTCCATTTTAATAATGCAGTGAAGCCAGTATGTGGGGTTATGGAGAATCAGTTCCTAATTTAAAAAATGAACATCTACCACATAGTCTTCTTAGGCTTCCGAATAAATAGACAGATTATTTTATGTAATCACCAATAAAATTAGAGAAGAGTTAAGCCAAACTACAGTGAACCATCTTTTCCAGACTTCTGCTAACTCTTTTAAAAATAAACACAAAATAAAATCAGCCTGTAAACTGTCAAGCTGGAATAGCTGAAACTATTTTCAGATTCTTGTCAGAGGCTGGTTGTTAATAGGTTAACAGTGTTACTGACCTTGATGGATCTAAGAATTGAATTTCCAGAGGATAAAGAAAACCATTTTGAGATGATTCTTAAAGTATATGATTGGACTAAAATTTCAGACAGGAACCACAAAGGAGAAACCAGTCAAAAGATGATTTATAACACAAACCCCAAAATGGAAAATTACAAAGTGCTTTTCCTCTGAAAGCTCCTTGAGAAGAAACTCAACCACAACTACTTCACAATGATACAGAATCAAAACTTTGCATTGATATGAATTAAAGTGCACATGGGCACACACATACGAGGGGGGTTATGTACGCCCCTGCCAGCCAGGGCCCTTGGACAGCACACACAGCACAGAGGCATCCAGTACTCTGAGGCCTGACACAGGGTCACACTCAACTGATGGACTCACCAGCTGAGTCATGGTAACAGACTCTCAGTTCACTCTAAAGGAAGAAGAGAGTATTAGCTTAAAGCATAGGAGGAGAATTAAGCAACCATGGTTTATATCATGACTGATGCAGGCTACGAATGAGCTACAGAAATTAAGCTCTAATCAGTAACTCATTACGTCCCCTCAGCTCAATTGTGTTGCATCAGATGTCCACAGCTTCTAATTGATTGCTTGTGTTTTTAAGCCAGACATAGTTTTTTAATGACTTTCAGTTCTTGGTACTATGGCATAGAAAGTTAAAAAGAGCCTAATAAATACAAGTATTTTGGGTCTGTGGCTTATGAAAGAATTCTAATGCCAAAGCCTACCTGCATCACATACCATAACCCCAGCTAACCCTTCCCCAGCACTTCCACTATTTAGAGGCAGAATGCATATATTTGTGCCATTCCTTAGAGAGGTTAATTTAATTTTTCATCAGTATTTCAGATAGTATCCTGAGATAGAGAACACAGTTACTCAATGAATTCTCCACAGTTGCCCAGCAGAAAAAATGAATAATATTTTGAAAGTCAAATGCATACAAAATACACCTACACATCCGCAAGTGTGCATGTGCATATGAGTCAAGTCCTTTATTGAAAGACGGCAGGGAAAGAAAAATAGATTTGATTTTTATTTTTTTTTGTAAGATGAAAGGTAAAACTAAATTTAAGTTCCGTGAAGAGCTGTGGATACAACGGTGTTCTCAGCACATCTAATAAAAAACACCACAAGCACAGGCAATTCAAGTTAAAATCAAGAAGGAATTAGTTTCCAGGAATTAGTTTACAGTTGTCCATTGGTTCCTTAAAGGAAACACATATATAGTTCTAAGCCCCTGTCCTTAATCCATTTGATGCTGCTGAGAGAAGGAATAGGCCTTCACCACACTTGATAAGAAGGTAATCATGGTTTTTAAAAATCCTGTGTAGGACCACATCCCTGCATCGCATTGTGCACAAGTGGATTTCTGCTGTGACCTACTGAGGACAACAGGGCTCTCCACAGGTACAGAGTGTATTCAAAGTCTCAGCTGCTGCCTTCTCTAACTGAACATAGTAATAGTAAAAAAATGGTAAATACAAGCTTCCTACAGTAGGTTTTCTGTTATGTAGCAATGAGAAGCAGAGCTGTTATCTAAATAACACTTCAGTTATTATTACTCATGACATGAAAATAAGAAAGATTCTAGCTAAAGCTGACCTGGTGAAGCTGACAGTTGGTTCAAATAAAAATGAATTACTGTGCGCTGAACATATCTTCAGGGTATTATATTCATGATTTATAAACATTTAGACTCCACCATACATACACTGAGACCCAGTGACTCAAACAACAAAAAAATCAAAACCCTGTCTTCCAAGTACATCCCTGAAAGAATCACCTTCTGCATGAGCAGGCAGAAAAAAAGGAAATTACTGGCAAAATGCTTGATCAACAAGTTTTACTCTTGCAAAATACTCTCTTCACCCAAGTTATGAAACAACAATATCCTTTACAGCAATAAATGATGGGGGAAAAAAATGGGGGAAGTCCCTAATTTTACACTGAATTATTTGGTATTTTAAATACTGCTTCCTAAAATTATTTTTATAATAACCTTATAGGAACTATATTGCTAGAATTATGATAAAAAACTAACTAAATAAGTGTTGTACTTAAGATATGCAAAATTTTGAAACCTGAAGCAAATACTTGAATCCATGTTTACAAATATGTAAAAGGTGAAGGTCAGGACAATGGAGCAAAGCTTTTTACAGTGACGACCAATGATAGGACAAGGGGCAATGGATGCAAACTGGAGCATAGGAGGTTCCATGTGAATATCAGGAAAAACTTTTTCACTGTGCGAGTGACAGAGCACTGGAACAGGCTGCCCAGAGAGGTTGTGGAGTCTCCTTCCCTGGAGACATTCAAAACCCGCCTGGATGCGTTCCTGTGTGATGTACTGTAGGTGACCCTGCTCTGGCAGGGGGGTTGGACTAGATGATCCTTCGAGGTCCCTTCCAACCCTAGAATTCTGTGATTCTGTGATTCTGTGATTCATGGCAACATTTTATATAGCTACACAGAGCTGTAGAGATAATTGTGTCTCAGATTGCTATAGCTGTTCTTTTTTTTTTTTTTACTGTACAGGACCAAACTCACCTTTGTTAATAACTTAAAACAAGAAAAAATCAGAATTTGTGAGGTATAGTAGATTTCAATACTCTTGAAACCAGGAAAGTATTTCAGTTCATTCATTTTCAGAGTGAAGTTTTATATACAACTGCACACTTGCTCCTAATGACTAGTTTAAATGAGTTGGGACCTTAAATTCAAGCTACAATTTAGATCACAAATCTTAACATCATGTTGCAGCAAATTTTTGGTATGTGTGTGCATGTTTTAAGACTACAGAGGTTGTTATTTCTAGTTGACCAACAGTAACAACATTTTGGTACGTATCAGAACCACAACCTGAAAGAAAATTTGAGAAATTAATTTCGTGTAAACTGTTCTACCTGTGAGGCCAAATATAACGGACTTTGTATTTCAGCTACAGGATGAACCCAAGTAATAATAACTTAGAGTTGCTAAGAGTTTTAATCTGTATAAAGTATTTTATTTCCTGTTCATGAACATTTGTAATAACAATACGTGCATTATTTTATCACACATTTGCACTCCACCAAAACCAGGAAGGTAAGGACTGAATGTGCACAGAAGTGGTTCAGGCTCAAATAGATAAATATTGTCAAGTTACAAGGTTCATTTTTACCTTAAAACCAAGATAATGTTAGAACACAAAACACTCAACTGTCAGGTCCCAGCTAGGAGTGTAACAAGAATTTAGTAAAACCTGCCCATATGTTTTTTACGAACATTCAAAATCAGATGAGCTGCACACATACACACACAAAAATCTATTAACTAAGAATATATAAGAACAGTTTAATATACTTGCTTATATCTAATTTTTACTTTTAGAAGGCCAGATTTACAGAACTACTGAGCACAGGCCTGTATCACAGATGTGAGGGCTGCCTCTTTCCACAGTGCTTCTGAAGCTACAGAGCGTAGGACAGACACAGCTGACATCTCAGCATGCCAGTTCAGGCCTGGAAGCAGTGTAGCAACTTAGTGCCTGCCTCAGCTACAGGACCCTGCAAAAAAGCTGTGCCAGATTGCTGGTCCAAGCTTAAGACAGTAACAAGGATTAAGAAAATTATTTAAATGTACTGGGAACCTAGCACTTACTGGAGGCAGCACTCTGAGTTGTTAGCTCCATATGACTACCTGGTACAAAGTCAGATAGGCCATGATCATAGTCTTGAGCTTGATGCCTACCTTGCTTATGTCAAAGCTCTGCAGAGACAGGCTAGCTGTGACAGTGTCCAAAGGAGATGTTGTTGTTTAACCAGGCAGGCAGCTAAATACCCCACAGTCACTTGCTCACTCTCCCCCACCCTCCCGAGGAGTGGGGAAAATATTGCAAAGGTAAAGGTAGAGACTTGTGGATTGGCTAAAAACAATGTAATAACTGAAATAGAATACAACAACAACAATAATAGATTATACAGACAAGTAATGTGCAGTGCAACTGCTCACCACCTGCTGATCAATGCCCAGCCCGTCCCTGGACAGTGATCCTGAGGAGAAAAACCCCAAAACCACAATCCCGTGAGAGAGAACTTCCCAGCCAGCTCTCCTCTATATACTGAGCATGATGTTGCATGATATGGAATAACCCTTTGGTCAATTTAGATCTGTTGTTCTGGCTATGGTCCCTCCCAGATTTTTGTGCACCTGCACGCTAGCAAAGCATGGGAAGTTGAAAAGTCTTCTTCTTAGCAACAACTAAAAACATGAGTACATCAGTATATTATCAACATTCTTCTCGTATCAAATCCCATACTAAATCAAAAACACAATGCTGTTCTAGCTATTAAGAAGAAAATTAGCTCTATCCCAGCTGCAATCAGGACAGGAGGAATCATGATAGATGGGTTAATGACCAGTGGTGGGGGTAGGTTTAAACACTGCCAACATGCTCAACATCATCTTCTCCCATTCTGCCACTGACAATGGGAAGATCAAGACTGACCTTTCAGAGGTTTTCTTCCACCTCTCTGCACTAGCCCTATTCCTCTATCTCTCTTTTTCCTTTGCATCCTTCTTCTAGCAAGAGCATTGAAGCCCTGCATCCCACACCTCATATTTAAGGTGGCAAAATTCAATTTTACTGACACTGCTGAAAAGCCTTGAGCCTGTTCTGAACATAAAAATGCTATGAATTAAGCTTCAATAGTATTTTATAACTGCACAATCTGAATTTGCCTGCAGTAAAGCTTGAAGACAAAAGCAAACATTCAGAGAAATTAGCCTTATCTAATACTATCAAATTGTTTCTGTCTTTATGAAAATATTTTACAATAAAACAGGTCTTCCTTTCATTCACAAAGACACAACTAGTTTCTACCTAGTGATTCAAATTACAGTATATTACATTTGTTAGCTCAACAAAGACGTGATAATGCTGTTTTAGAGTTAACAAGAGAATGTATCTAGGGTATCTTAATTTGAAACTGTCTCCTATGTATGCTTCTTCAGACAAAAATAGAATGTGCCTAATACCTGAAAAAAAATTACTTTCTAACAACAACAAAAAATTAGTCTCTACTCCTTTTCAGCAGTGTTATGGTTTGAAGGTTCAGGCAAATTTTATGGTTTTGCTGCAAGGACCCAAAGAAGGGGGTGTGTGGTGTGTGGAGTTTAGGACCCTTTTTGAAAATGGGTCTGGGTTGTCGGTATTCCCTCCCACTTCCTGCCAAACTCTATAAAGCCAGGAGAAAAGGAAGTTCCTGTTCCCTTTTTCTTTCTGCTCTCCTTCTCATCACCACGTGGAGATGGCCTGGAGGGAGAAAGGGCCCTGCCTTTGTTACCAGCTTGCCACGTGCTCTTCAGAATCCGACTCCATCAGGTGCTGGGAAGAGCTTTCTCCTCCATCGGCTTTGCCGTGGGGGACTTTTCGGGAGCTTGTATCGGCAGTCATTGGAGTCGGGTCATATATATTTGTATCTATTTTCTTCTATCTTGTTACAGTCATTACAGGAATACCTTAGGTCATTGGGAAACTGGGGCAGGGGTCCCCATTCCAAGCCCTGTGAACAGCTAGAACAAGTCAAACACTTCCCTCAAAAAAATCTCTTTAAACATTCCAAGAAAAACAGGAAGTTTTTTCTGGTTTTATGGAATATGTGAAAATGAGTGGGACCCTAAGCTTTCTGTTTTAAAGAAATACAAATCCCATCACCTGCCCCCAGAAAGCACAGATTACAGTCTCATGCTCTTGCCTCTTCCAACATTAAAGCTATAATAAAATTAAAAGGCAGACTACCCATTACTTTTCACTAGACCAGATGACAAATGTAATGAATAAAAAGCTAGTCTGTAATGACTAATGTACTAATACTGTATGCTGACCTCTTTTTAGTATGCCAATTCATGTATGCATACAAATACCTCCTTCTCTTAAGTACATTGCTTCTGAAATATCTGTTTGCAGCCAAGCCTTATCAACCTACAAGGTAACAACTAGTGAAAAATGGAGTATTATAATGAAGTTTTGGCTTAAGAGATAGTGAATTACAAAGCTCTACTCCAAGTTTAATATTAAATACTTAAAAAGGCATGGGACAAGAAAAAGGATAGATGCAAAGCTCCGACGAAGGACTAAACACATGATGAATGCTTGCTATACTCCATAGTGAACTAACAGGTGTCACTGTATCCCAGTGATGAGGACGAGCACAGGTGTCAAAATACTACACTTCTATGCAAGTAAATTGTCCAGAAAATAAAATTTAGTTGGATCAACATTAAATGTTCAAACAAAAGAGAAATGGGAAAGGAAACAGAGATACTAAAGAGGAATAAACTGTGCCTTCTCATTTTTATAAATGTTTACATAAATTTTTACTGGGTGCTTTTTTTGTGCAAAGGTTAGAGTACCCTGGATTAAACACATTTGTTTATCATAGAATCATAGAATGGTTTGGGTTGGAACGGATCTTCAAGATCATCTAGTTCCAACAGGGAACATCTCCCACTAGACCAGGTTGCTCAAAGCCCCATCCAACCTGGCCTTGAACACTTCCAGGGAGGAGACATCCCCAACTTCTCTGGGCAACCTGTGCCAGTGTCTCACCGCCCTCACAGGAAAGAATTTCTTCCTAATATTCAATCTAAATCTACCTTCCTTTAGTTTGAACCCATTCCCCCTTGTCTTATCACTCCATGCCCCTGTAAAAAGTCCCCCTCCGACTTTCCTGTAGGCCCTTCAGGTACTGGAAGGCTGCTCTAAGGTCTCCCCAGAACCATCTCTTGTCTAGGCTGAACAACCCCACTCTCTCAGCTTGTCTTCACAGGAGAGGATCTCCCGTCTCCTGACCACCTTTGTGACCCTTCTCTGGAGTCTCTCCAAGAGCTGTATGTCCTTCTTATGTTGGGGACTGCAGAACGGGACACAGTATTCCAGGTGGGGTCTTATGAGAGTGGAGTAGAAGGGGAGAATCACCTTCCTCTACCTGCTGGTCACACTTCTTTTGATACAGCCCAGGATACCGTTGGCTTTTTGAGCTACAAGTGCACACTGCCGGCTCAAGTTGAGCTTCTCATCAACTGACACCCAAGTCCTTCTGCTCAGGGCTGTTCTTAATCCATTCTCTGTCCAGCCTGTACTTGTGCTTGGGATTAATACTACCCAGGTGCAGGATCTTGCATGTAGCCTTGTTGAACTTCATACAGTTTGCATGGGCTCACCCTTCGAGCCTGTCAAGGTCCCTCTGGATGGCATCCCTTTCCTCCTGCATGTCGTTCACACCACAGAGCTTGGTGTCATCAACAAACTTGCTGAGGGTGCACCCAATCCACCATCCATGTTACCAACAAAGGTGTTAAAAAGCACTGGTCCCAGTACCAACCCCTGAAGAACACCACTCAACACTGAGCCATTGACTGCATCTCTTTAAGTATGAACATCCAGCCAACTCCTTATCCACTGAGTGGTCCATCCATCAAGTCCATGACTCCTTAATTTAGAGACAAGGATGTTGTGCGGGATGGTATCAAATGCTTTGCACGGATCCAGGGAGATGACATCAGTTGTTCTGCTGCTATCCACCGAAGCTGTAACCCCATTGTAAAAGGCCACCAAACTGGTCAGGCACAATTTGCCTCTTGTGAAGCCATGCAGGTTGTCACCAATCACCTCCTTGTTTTCCATGTGCCTCAGCATAGTTTCCAGGAGGATCTGCTCCATGATCTTACCAGGCATGGAGGTGAGACTGACTGGCCTGCAGTTCCCTGGGTCTTCTTTCTTTCCTTTTTTTAAAATGGGGGTTATGTTTCCCCCATTGGTCACTGGGAACTTCACCGGACTGCCATATTTATCCAAAATATGCAGTCAAGCATAGTAGTCGTCTCTCAGCAATGATGACAATATTGTTAACTATCTAAAATAAGATTTTTTTTACTTTACTTATATAAGGAGAAACTTTTTCACTGTGAGAGTGACAGAGCACTGGAACAGGCTGCCCAGAGAGGTTGTGGAGTCTCCTTCACTGGAGACATTCAAACCCCGCCTGGATGCGTTCCTGTGTGATGTACTCTAGGTGACCCTGCTCTGGCAGGGGGGTTGGACTAGATGATCCTTCGAGGTCCCTTCCAACCCTAGAATTCTGTGATTCTATGATTCTGTGACACCAATTGGTACCCTGATTATGTGATGAAGGCTGGAGAGGGCTGCCTAACAAACCTGCAAAACTGACATTATGGTGTTTGTGGAAGGTTTTTGTTTTATAAACGAGCCAATCACATATAGTAAAACAAAAATTGCTTCATTGTCATAAATCATCACCTCCCCTTCTACATTTGCCTTGAAATCTTCATTTTCCCTATGTTCCAATGTGCTTTCTTTAATTCAGTGCCCACAGCAATTCTCCTTGGAAGCAGCAAAAGCTATAATCTAGAACTACTGCAAGCTCTCCTCCAGCAGAGCCGTACCCCTGCCAGTAGCTGCCATCATTCAAGTAGCACTTGCTGATATGATAGCACCGAGTTGCAGGAATTTCTTTCCACTTTTCCATACCTCATATCCCCAGCTGTTCCAAGGGGATGATCACCTTGCTGGTTTGATGAGGTCTGAAAAACTCAGCAATAATTATTGTGCTGGCAGTGCTGAAGGCAGCTAGCATCACTAAAGCAGGCATTGGAATGCAGCCCAACCAGCATAGCAGAATCTACTAATTTGTTGCACTGAATAACTGAATATTTTGTTGTAAGAAATAATCATGAGCCTTGTGATAGACTATGAAAGGCAAATTAAATTGCCTGAACCAGACTCTTCTACAGTGCCCAGTGAAAAAAAAAAAAAAGCTGACAATTTTAGGTTAGCTGCTTAAGTCTAGCCATTTTGAATGCTCTGGCTTGTTAATAAAAGACCTCCTCAAATTATACAAAAAACAATCACCTATCCAATCATGACTTGTCAAAAAAGAGGTGTTTATAATTGTTTTTGACCAATTTAGTGTGGATTAGACCATGAGAGGAAGGCTAACGTGTTCAATTTAATTTCATAACGTATGCTATCTTACACAAGATTGTAAAAAATCAAACAGTGAAGCTCTTTTCTTATAATCATATTAGCATTTTAAATGATGCATGTCTACTGACTTTCTAAGGCTTGCTAGACAGTAGCCTTTAATATAATTATTTGAGGGAAACTACAATGTCTTTTTCAAAGTGGACTCCTAATATTAATGAAACAATAGGAAAAAATAACATTTACATAACACCAATTGTCTGTGTATTTCTTAGTGGGATAGGTGAACTCTCTAGAGAGAATATTTTTAACTCAGGAAAAGATAGTCTGATAATATTGTGTGTGCTGCTTCTCTGCCAAAGCAAGAGCATAACTTCACACAATGAATGCTGCACCTGCTGGTTCCTGCTTTGTGTTGCATGGCACTATTCTGACTGGGGCAATGGTTTATGCTGTGGTTTATCTCCAGCCTGATGACATGCTGATTAGAACTCCATTTACAACAAAGATGCAGGCCATTGACCTCCTTGGCAAATAGTATAGTTAGGTGGAAAAAGACCCTACGTTAATGAGAACTGCCTTCTTTCTGAGTGGTAAAAAATAACTGAAGCAGAGTCAACCTCTTTCACCCCTACTGCTCTCTTACTGCAGCCATAGAAAGAAAGAATCAATGCCCATTGAAAATGCCCTGCTATTGACAGGTAGTTCTACACTGGAGAAAAGAAAGGAATAGATAAAGCTTGTGCACATCTGGGAAAATATGAAAAAAAAATAGGAGTCATCACATTTTCCCTTAATTTATTTCACTATACAAAGAAAATCAAGCTTAAAAGTAAAACTCCAGGGTAAAGACAGTTTTGTATTGTGGGAAACTAACCAAAGTGCCAGCATATTTCTACCAAGACCTGCCAATGGTTGTCCATGTCTAAGATATTTTTGAAGTGATGTTCATGTTCTCACATTGTGAGAAGCTCAGGTAAGAACAACTGCTTCCTGCATAGCTGTCCTCCCCTAGTTGAAACTGCCTTCTCTGATACAGTGAATGTTGCTAACAGTCAATCCAATTACAATCCAGTCTTATCCTTTATCCTCTGCCCAGAAGTAGGTTTCACCACATACATGGATGTAAAACCCTTACAGCTGAACAAATAAACCATCTCCATGTAATGACACTACTTTCTTGGGAAAGAAGAGACTAGCCCAACCCAGTCATAACTTCTATTTAGAAAGCAGAGGGGAGGTCCAATCTACCTAATTTAGGACTCTAACTTCTCTCAGCACTTTAGGTATTGAAACCTCCACCAAATTTCTGATATACTCTATTAAAGAATATATCTCTCAAGACCTCCAGAGGGAAAGCAGGTACCCAAGTGAGACAAACTGTATCTGATCCATCTATTTCATCTAAAAGAGTTAAAACTATTGCTAAATTAATTGATACATCTGATAGTCCATGAATAAACTGTCAGGTTATATGCTGTTCCATGGACTGCTACAGATTCCCCATGGGATTCAGATAAAATCTTTTAATCTTAGGGTAACAGGCAGTATTTAAATCCTGATTTCAAGATGAAGTCACTTGGAATTGATTTTCTCTAATTATTAAGTTCCTACCTTATTTAAATGTTTCTGAATATTTTACTTTGTGTATCAGTTTAATCTGTACAGTGAAAAGTCTTTAAAGGTAAATATTAGTTGTCAGCATTATTATACACTGGACTTACTGTCAGAGGTGACACCAGTTAATGTCCTATCAGCAGTCAACATGATGGAGTATAAATATGGTCAAACATTATTCAACCAGTTTCTTCTTCTCCTGTATTGCAGATTACAATTAGGTTAGATTGTGAAAAAGTTTGATGAATATAATTTGTTGTGGGACAATCAACACTACTTTTGCTGAAGGATGTTAAGAATCAGTGAAGCTGAATCGTGAAGCTTTGGCAATACTGAACACTTGAAGAAAGCATGCCGTGAGAAGAGGTTATGTGTGGAAGTGATGAAGTTTTCTGACTAACCAAATTTGCTTGGTAGACAATATTAAAATTGACAGCAAACTGTTGCAAAGGATATCACAACACTGTATGACTAGGCATCAAAATGGTAGATGAAATAAATTCTTGATAAATGTAAAATTATGTACCACCCTGGAAAAGAACATTCAACATACACAGTGAATGGTTCTAAGTTAACTACTCAGGAAATTATAAAATAATTCCAGATGCAGACAGCATAAAATGTCAGCATAATGATAAACAAATCCCAAATTTTAGAAATCATTATGAAACAGTGGGCAATGAAACAGGGAACCGTACCACACTTGCAGTAGTAAACAAAATAAAACTGCAAAAATACTAAGAAATATAACAAGAATGATCAGAAGGGTGGAGGATTTCTGCTGAGGACAGGCTAAACCAATTAGGACTCTTGAGGTCAGTAAAGAGAGTGAGAAAGTCTTTAAAATTAAGGATGATATAAAGTAAGTAAGTTGGGAACAAGTTTTATTATTACTACTAGTACTATCAATAGAGTCAGTCAGCTGCAATGATGTGAGAAAAAATGAAAAAAATAAAAGGAAATATTTTATCACCGGGTGAATAATGAAACTGGAAAAATATTGCTATGCGTTTTTGTGTTTCAGACAGAAAAATATCAGAGAATTTTATGGAAAATTAGTCCATTGAGACCTTTTAAAAACAATGGTCTGGCCACAGCCTTTGGTTTAAGAAGTCTCATAATTATGGATTGCTGAAACCTGAGGGGTAAATTGAAGGAGTAGCCTTACTGTACAGGGTCCTGCACTGTTTACTAGCTAATTGCTACTGGCTGCCACTTGAGGCAAGTTTCTGTGCTTAGGTGATCTTTTGTTCTCATCTAATATGGCTTTTCTATCTTCTATTTGAAGCAGCTTACAGATTGTTGTTTGTTTTTTTTTCAATTTAAATTGCAATGAAATCACTGCAAAATCACAAATCATATTACTATTATGTCCACTGAAAGCATAAAAGAATATCTATACTTATGCTTAAATCACAAAAAATTATGCCTTCAGACTTTTGAAAGTGTTAAGATTTTGGGTCAAGAACAAAAAATAATATGATCTAAAATCATATTGCCTGAACTTATTATAAAATTACTTTTAAACAGGATCATTTCAGCGATACCCCCCCTTTAAATTTCAGTAACATTGCAGGACAGTAAACTCTTCTCAGGTTCTGTAAAAAGCTGCTGTCTAGTAGCTAATGGGAAAGACCAATTAGGAGAGTATAAAATGGAATCACTTCCTTTATTTACAACTCCTTAACAATTTGTTTCCATTTTAATCTCATGGCACATTACATAACCTTAATGTTCAGCAACATCAGTTCAAAAATTTTGAAAAACACTGTATTCCACTTACTTACATGTCAAGATACAGGGACAGCAAAGGGTATGGCAAAACTGAGGTACAAGTAAAGTATTTGTGGTTACAATGAGGCTACAAGAAACCTTGGTCCCAGTTTGGATTTATCCAACCTTTGGGACATGTAACTTTTGTCTATCTTGAGATAGGTATTGCTGTGCTGATCCTACTCAGCTACTCTTCAATTGTTCTGCTCTTCTGTGGTCATTAGCAAGCCTAAATAAATAAATACATTACTGTGCTTTTATCCAAAGATTCTTGCAAAGGGACAAAAAACACCTCTATCTTAATCTTAAAAATAAGGACCCGAAGAACAAGAATGATAGAGACTTACCAAAATTCACCCAAACAACAGCTGAATACTCCAGCAGGGAGAATAGCTGACATGTTCTCAGTCCTGCTGAGAGTCCTAACCAGTGAAGTACACAGCCTTTGCTTGCACTGAAGACAAACGTTAGGTGGCACTTCCCTTTCTTTATCAAGAACCAGAAGAAGAGAGCCGTCTATCTGTTTCTGATAAACATCTGTTACCTATATTATTACCCGGCTCTAATAATGCATGCTATGAAAAAATGTGAGACTGTGTGGTTAATAATTAATAATAAGGTGATGGTGTTCCTGATGTTTTAAAGACATCCAAAATATGAACACTGCCTTATTTTAAGTAGCCCTTTAATGGGACGAACACTAGTTGACATGACACCAAGAGGTAACACATCTGGTAACTGCTACAGGATACATCCCTACAAAACTGTCACTGCAACAAGAACAAACCACTAAGTGTATTTTTCAATTGAAAAAATATCACTCAGATATGGCAGATAAGTGCAACATCTTGCAAGCTGGAGCACAAGACAGAAAAAGCATTTTGCAAGCTTAAAGTGCAATGTTTGAGGAGAAAATACATTCCCTATGAAGCCTGGATTGGAAAGATGGAACAGCAGATGGAAAACTCCAGAGTACTTCATCAGGTATCTGCCAACCAATGAATGGTAGCCAGTAAAAAAGCTACACCTTATTAAGTTATAAAATAGAAGGTCAAGTTGACACTAGTGGTAAAGTGTAGCAATTTCAGGTAATGATGCAGTAGGTTACACTAAGCATAAGAAACTTGAGTTCTGCTTTGAAAATAGCAGGGGTAACTGAAATAATGAGTGGTGGGCAAGGCACACAAGACTTTATTGCTAACGGACCTTGTAAGTCTTCCTACACACCTAATTTGCACCTTGAAGCTTTCCATACCTAAACTAGCAATCTATTTGCTGTGGGCCACAAAACATGAATAAGCCATTTATTTTTATGCCAATATGGCAAACAGGTCGGATAAGGGAGTTTCCTCCCTGTATCATCTAGCTAGGACTTTGCAAAGTTACTTTGAGATGCACGTAGCTATGGGTTCTAGGCTTCTTGACCTTCTAAAATTGCATTATGCTACACAAGACATAACTTCTTAGAAAAACCACAAATACAGCTCGCTCTTCTTGTTGTGAATCCACAAAGGGAAACGACAAGAGATAACAGAAAAAGCAATCAGTACGCAGCCAGTTGGTATCAGAAGTCTATAGAAAAACTGCATTATTGTAGCTACGATATGACAATTTCATTGTCTTGTAAAGCAACAATGATACCAATGGCAAATAGATAATGATTAAAAAAGACAGAGATCTGGAGACAGAAAGTAATAAGGTAGGGAATCAACCTTCTTTCCCTGTTATTTAAAGCCAGCAAACATGGATGTAAACTGACAGTACTTGCAAAAAAGGTTACTTCTTATAAGTCTAATAAGGACTAATAAATCTTATCTCTGTGGTTTTTAACCATTTGGGTCATTAATGTAGACAATGTGAAAAATGATTCTACTTGTATAGACATGACTACTGTAGCAGGCAACCTAGTAATATTTTTTGAGTAATGTTTTCTAATATCTGATGATATTTTCATCATCAGATATCACAACACAGTCAAAGTAACATGAACCAATATACACACACTGCAGAAAAATACTAAACTTTTGTACGAACATTTGAGATAGTGTTAAGAAATTGTTAAAGAGTTATGGTGTTATAGTGTATGATAAAATGACATTTTTCATTCTCATTGTGTTTCTTAACTTTTGCTGTTTCTCCATGTCACTGAGCTCTTCGCTCTGTCCTACTCTGGTGGCAGTGTGTACAGCTGAATAACCCCATGTTCTCCTTCCAGATCCTGTTTTATGGGCTATTGCCTAATACAAGTTTGTGTGATTGTGCAGTACCTGCTAGGTCAGCAGAGGGAGAGGGGAGAAGTGTTCAGTTTTTGTTTCTCACCATCCAAATCCATTTTAATTGGCTATAAATGAAGTTAATTTTTCCCCAAGTTGAGTCTGTTTTGGCTGTGACAGGAATTGGCAAGTGATCTCCCTGCCTTTATCTTAGTCCATGAGCTTTTTCATCTTATTTTCTGCCCCTGTCCTGTTGAGGAAAGGGAGTGAGAACAGCAGGGTGAGCATCTAGCAGCTAGCCAAGGTCAACCCACCACAAAACTAAGAGAGACATAAACGCATTAGACCTGAGCTAATACTACAGAAGCTATTTATTGACCTGAAAATATTGCTTTTAATTATTATGATTCTGATTAAAGATAACTTTCTTAGGATTTTTATAACTATTGACCATTTCTGCAGAAGTCCATAAAAATTGCAGGTGGTGGTTCATCACCTCTGAGGCCCTCAATTTTTAAATAACCTTTGTTCAGAATAGTTACACGTATACTTAACATAATGGCCTCTATCAGTATAAAGTAATTTCATTGATCAAAATTACTTTGAAAAATAAGGTCTCTGGCTTTTCAAAATTTGAGCTGTTTTACTAACCTACTAGAAAAACCCTTTGTTTTATCAGGAATTATACTGCTACCAGAGCTGTAGTGAATCTATTCTCTCCTGACTTACCTGACTTATTCTACGAAGCCTTCAATTATTTTGTTTGAGCTTGCCTTGTCTTGCTGGCCTTTATAGAAAACAGAAGGCACAAAAGATAACTGATGTTTCCCCATCTGTTTCTGTAATAAATGCCCTCTGCTACAAAGGACTGGTGTGAGGACAAGAAAATAGGACTCACTTATCAAACCATACACCCAGTGCCACCAGAGATCCAAGCTGTGTTTTGATAAGGATTTCCTGGATGATGTGACAAAATTCTGCCTGAATCTCAGAGGTATCTCAGGCATCTGGCAAAAACACTTCATCCAGATCATGAAAACAAATCACTTTTAATTAGTCAAGTCCTAAACCCATCTCTCCCTGCCCCCCCAAAAAAACCCCACAACAAAACTCTAGCTAAAAAAAATACCTCTGGCTCTGACATTTGAAAACATGATGCCTTGTTATCTCCTACTGGTCCCAAATGACAAGATTAAATAACAGAAAAAAAGCCAAAATCAAAATCTGACTCGTATGTAAACATAAAACAACCTTCAATTTGCAATCAGAAAAATCCATATGTGATTACTCTGTGCAATGCTCAGAAATTATTAGTCTGGTTTTGGATATCTTTTTAAGTGAAGCTGTTTGAAATCATAAAATGTTTTCAAATACAGACATGCTAACAGCATTTTTGTTCTGGTCAGGTATTTTATTACAGAAAAAGCCTTGTATGTTTAAACATATCTCAAAGAAGGAGGGATCTGGACGTGTCCTTTTTAATATCTCCTACCTCCTATGAATTTCAACATTACACTAGGCACTGGTGATCTTTCCAACCTAAAGTTGGCTAAAAGTGCTTTTCCTACCAATGTTGTGATCTCAAAGCACTCTGACAAGGAATGCTCCACTTCCTGCACCTTGCATGGAAGATGGGCTCCGTTTGAATCTCACCCTATATCTTGTATCTGGCTTTCTCTAGAATACCCTATGTCACCACATAGGGCCAGCTCTTCATCTTTCCTATTTTAGAGAAAAGAACTCCAGCCAAGGGACTCTCAGGCATGCTGCAGTCATAGATACACCAGTTAAGAAAATAATTAAAAAAAACTTACATTCAAGTTAAAAGAATCAATTCATTCTACTTCACTCAGAATAACCCAATTGTTTCAGTGCCATATGTATGATCTCCTTTTTGGCATTGTGTTATAAGCCACTGCCAGAGGCAGAACATTGAATGAGATAAATCAATGAACACTTTCACATGCCAAACCAAGAAAATGTCAATAGGGTGAATCACATTCCAGTTTAAATGCTTGGAACACCTTTCATATGTCTTAGTAAGGAGTGGGGGTTCCTGACTGAATTATAGCCTGGGAAGGAAGCAATACATTTCCCAAAGAGCTATCACTCTGGAGAAAGTAGGATGGAGAGAAAAGGGTTTATAGACTACAAAGTTCTTTGGCAAAAGGTCAAACTGTGTATTAGTCTTCAAGGAGAAAAGACAAGAAGAGACTGAAAATGGTACTGATACAAAACAAAAAAGCAAACTCACAAACTGATGAAAGAGCTGAGATAAAAAGAAATCTGTGGCATAACAATTAGATAATTCTGTGGTGCTTTTCTTTACAGACTGTAGTTTCTGGATTTGAAATAGCTTCTTTGGAAAAAGATTTTCTGAATAGGTTTTATAGTTTATTTCTCTGGATACAGATCGCTCTAACAACTTGCAGAATTGCAAGAATGAGAAGAATTGTAATTCTCATACTGTGGATGTTATTGTCTCTGCTCTTCCTGAAAATGGAGCAACAAAATTTACCTAACATCTGAACAGAAGAAAGCCTGTTGTCTTGCTCTTCTTGTGAAGAGAACAAATTTCAATTTTTTTATTCCCGTCACTGATGAAGAAAATACCTCACAGTGAAAAAAAGGATTAATGCTTTGGAATGACACATCATGAAACCAGTTTTCAATATTGAATTCCTCTTGGGATCAACTGATATAGGACTCAGGAAAAAAATCGGAAGGTGCATATTTTTTTCTCTGGTATATACTTCGCATAATGTAAAGATATAAACTTTAATAATCGTTGAAATACAGTTACTTTGTAGTTGTACTTCAGTGTAAATGAACCTCTGGTAAGCTCTCAGCCAAGCATTTCAGAAATAGTCTCCTAATCCATAAAATCTACTTTTTTTTACTGTGTGGGTTTGAAAAAGGGTAACCAAAACATCCCTACCTCGGAGTTTTCTAAAGCAGGCTTAACCCACTGCTTTAGCAAGCACAGAATATTAATTGATACATCCTTGAGCCCACTGCTTCACTAACACTTACAGCCCAGGTTTCTTTGTGACACACTGCTGCCCCAGTGAAACCCAGGTGTTTTAATAAGACTTCTCTAACCTGGAGCAAAAAGATCGATACATAGACATTAAATCTGAACAACTGTAGTGATGGGTAGGTCATCTAAACCACCTCCTTAAACCACCACTGCCACAATAGTCTTGGTCCTTGTCCTGTCTTTTACGACCTTCTGATTGTCCAGCAGTTTGTCCAGATACTAATGATAACCCTCAATCTTCATATACACCCTATATGTCCCCTCTCCCAGAGCTCCCAGCAGTGACCTGAGGAAAAAACGAGATTACACTGTGCTGGTTCTGAGTCACATATGCCCTGAGGGGTGCATGTATAATTTGAACATCAAGGACAGCAGAAGAAACCCAATAGCTACTAAATTCCCTTGAAGTCTTGCAGACTTGGCCTCAATGATGGCACTAATTCAGTGTCTTTCCTCTTTGCCTAGCCATCACGTTACAAAACTTACAATGTTATTTTAGGGAAAATAGTGTATTAAGAAAAACAATGTAAGCAATTAAGAAATGCAGGAAATACATGTATGAAGTAAATGTGAGTTTTAGGAAGCATTGACAAAATCCAATACATCATATTGTATGGTATACATATAAGCTACTTATATCAGAGAACTGAAAACACCTTATCTGCAAGTTTTTGCCTGTTTTTGAGACTGTAACTGTTATGTGAGAGATGATGATAATGCTTTAAGAAATATTAAAGAATGTCAGCAGGCTTTTTAAACCCATCATTCAGAGGCAAATACTTCTTGTTCAGAGTCCTGGAGGCACAGGCACTTGCCAAGCTATATCACCCCCAATTTTATTCCTCTTCCAATTGCAACCATATAGAAACTATCCCTATGCCAAACTCATTTCCCTCCATCAGCTTTAGCTGCCATTGACAAGCCCTTTGTTTTCTTTCTTTTCTTTTTTATTTTCTGTATGTTCTGTTGTTAAGATGGCAAATTTTTCTGAGTGACTTTTCAAGGACACTTTATGGAGACAGCTTTATGTTTCAGAAAGCTATACTTAGCAGATGAAAACAAGGTTTGCACATCAGAAAGAATGCAAGATTTCATGTACCGTGGTAATTTATACCCCTTAAAAGATGCTCTGTCATTTGAATGAGCTTGCAATAAGCCATTGGAATTATTAAATTGGTTTTGGATTGCTTTTCTTGCAGTTTTCCTCTTCGTACCTCCTCCATAGCAATACATTTAAAATACAATTCTGATTCTGTAAAAGTTCATTACTAAACTTTATTTTTACATCTACTTCAATTCAAAACCTGAATCAGATCAGGCTTTCTTGAGGAGAATGGTAGCTTGTGTTGTTTGGCCAATACTTAGTGATGGACAGTTTTTAAATCAAATATTCAGTCAAACATAACCAAAACAGCAAAAAGCATACCAATTTTAAAAAGTCATACTGGATGGCATTTATTCTAGAACAGATGGCTGGAATAATGCCAGCACCCTTACTGAAAAACACTGATGCCTATAGACCATTCTGACAGCCAGAGATGCCTGATGCTCAAAAAAGTGTACAAGAATGTCACACACAAGACAGTCTCCATTTGCCAAACAAGATGTGTTGCAAACCAGTTTCTAAAACAAAACAGAGCAGAATAGCCTTAACATCAGGCCGAGGATTTTGCTCAGTTTCTAGATATTTTAAATATTTGTCACAGTACAGCTTCAAACAATTGTAAATATTATTTTTTTTTTCTGAATTAAGAAGACTTTGCTTAGTATTCTAAGGATTTCAGAACAATAAAATTAATATTCTTTCACTGTGTTAATAGTCAGTTGGCTGAAGACTGTAGGAGCCAGTGCAGCTTTCTCAAAACTGGGATGAGCCCTTGCACTGTTCTTTTACTCTGTCAGTGTGTAGTGGGAGAAAGTAAGATTTGTGGATTTAGAGCTGTTTAAGGAGTTTCCAGGAAAAATGCTTAGGATGCCACTTTGCTTCTTTGGCAACAAAGGCTAGGTTTTTTTGCCTAAAACCAAACAAAGTTCCAACAAATCTGCTTTCCAGCAGACTAATTCTGAAGGTGTTTAAAGTAACCAGGTTATCTTACCCTGTTTACTCATCTGCGAATGTTCAAAATTGCCTCAAAAGGCAGAGGACATAGCATTTGTTACCAAAGGCTCCATTATGATCCAGAATCAGGCAGACAGACATGAAATCTGATTAAATTCCAGGTAAAAAGTTGGATTTGGAGCTTTTAACTTAGTGGTTAAGCACTGATCCAGAAAGCAGCCAACATTTGTTCTCAGCTGTGCACACCCTTTGGTGTTCTCTAAAAGTCCACTACATGGAGCAGGCTCATTTGGTGGTATCCTGAATGTGAGAACTCTCTGTCTCCTGCTGAAGCTGTAATGACAAGAAAAGGTGGCAACACAAGGAGGGTAGCCAGGAGGTGACTAACATTTTTTACTGGGTTCATAAACACCATGCACAAGAGGTAAAGAATTAGCTTAAGCAACCCGTACTGCCTTCTGCAGCTGGCTGTCAGACGTATGACCGAAACAGAGAAAACACATTAGGCAGGCTAAAGCATCCATACCAACACTGCAGGTCTTCAGAGGCACTGGCCTGTTGCCATCTACTTTGTATGAATTTAGGTAGCCATTCTGGCATCAACTTTTGACTATACTGACACCTGAAATAGACTCCTAAAGTTTGGATGTGCAGTGGAAGTTCACAGAATCACAGAATCATTATGGATGGAAGAGACCTTTGAGATCATCCAGTCCAACCATCTACCCAGCACCACCATAATAACCCTAAAACACTAAATCATATCACTCAGTGCCTCATCCAAATGCTTCTTGAATACCTCCAAGGACGGTGACTCCATCAACTCCCTGGGCAACTTGTTCCAATGTCTAATCACCCTAACGGTGAAAATTTTTTTTCTGATATCCAATCTGAATCTCCCCTGTTGTAACTTAAAACCATTTCCCCTCTTTTTCTCACTGTAGAAGAGTCCAACCCCCATTTCACTACAACCCCCTTTCAGGTAGTTGTAGAGAGCAATGAAGTCTCCCCTAAGCCTCCTCTTCTCCAGGCCAAATAAACTGATCTACCCCAGCCATTCCTCATAAGACATCTTTTCTAAACCCTTGTTGCCCTTCTCTGGACATGATCCAGCACCTCAATGTCCTTTTTGAAGTGAGGGGCCCAAAACTGAACACAATACTCAAGGTGCGGCTTCACCAGTGCTGAGTACAGCAGAACAATA
>VZRW01008037.1:0-25013 GCA_013398125.1 Aegotheles bennettii | reverse complement strand
TATATAATATTTATATATTTATATATAAAGTTAATATTAGGCATCTAAAATACTAGATTAGGTTTTGCTCCAATTCTAAAAGCATAATACAAAAAAGTGAGCCTGAAAGGCTGGAAGTGCCTACACCTTCTTGAGTAAACTTACCCAGACATATGAATTTCTGCTGTGATATATACTGAGTGCCATAATAATCTTTGCAGAGGTGAGCGAATCCATGCCTCACTCTTGGCCCAGTGCAAACCAGATGCCTAAATCCCATGACGTGCTGGGTCATGTGGGAGTGTTCAGGGCTTACATAGCCAAGAGTTCAGCACAAACTACATCAGTTTTCAGCCACTTGTAGTAAAAAACATGGCAGGAAGGATAAAGTAACTGTGGATTTAGTGGATAACAGCTTAATGATTATTAGTCACTAATCTAGGAAATAGGATACCTGAGGACAAAAGACAAAATGGGAGGAGAAGGTGTCTCTATCCCAGCCATACAGAGGATTTTATTTATAATGCAGAGCAGGTACATAAACTTATGACTGTCATAAAAAGAATAATTTTTTAGGATCTCATTGACAGAGGGTGTATCTTCATAACTATAACTGTGTGTGTATTTCTCCTTGTTCAATATTTTTTCATAAATCTCGTATTCTTGGCTTTTCAGTGTCAGGAGGACATGAAAAAACATACAAAAATATGAAGAGGAACAGGAAAAAAAATGTTATTGATTGAAGAGAATAAGAAAAATGAGCCAAGGGTGAAAAACTGAAATTTATAATCCACAAAAATAAAAATCATGATTTCAGTCTATAAATACATTCAAGCTAACAATATAAGAAAAAGAAAAAGAATGCATGAACAAAGGAAGGAAGAGTAATAGCCTTATGGGTATGAAAGGAAAATTTAAGCAAAATATTTAAGAATGTATACCAAATAACTAGATAATTTGGAAAATAAATTGATTCCTCAAGGAAAACAAGCATGAAAAATAATTGTACACATTCAACAATAAGTGAAACTATTCACTAGTGAACTACAAGCAAAAATATCAAAATGAGTAAAAGTGGTCCTTGAAAACTGACCATAGTTAATTATCTAATTCTGTGATAAAAGAACTAATAATCATATGGTGCCAAGGTTGAAATTAAATTTAAACACTCCTTCATAAAAAAAAAATAAAATAAATATTAAAGATTAAAGCACATTAAATTTAGCCACATTGTATGTGATAAAAATGAATGTGGAAAAAAAATAAAAACTAAGATATTCTAAAAGTGAAGATAGGTGTTTTAAAAACAAAACAATACATGAAATGTGAAAAATAAATATATATCTCATAATAATTAAATCTATTTAAAAAATCCAATTTCTAAATACCAACCTTAAACTATAAGGACCTAGTGAAATCAATAAATAATCCACAATTATTATTGTTTCATTTTTTGAAAACTTGCATTATCACCATACTGATGGCAACAAATGAATCTTAAGTTATCCTTATAAAAATGAAAGACAAGAATATACACAGATAGACAGACAGACACTGAAGTAAGCTTGATAAGAGATTTAATGTAGGGTTACAAATGCAGATAAATGAATTATTCTTTATTATTAGGTTATGCACTAGTAAAACAGAAAAACTGAAGCCATGATACACATATGATTATTCTGGACCTCAGTTATGAATATGTTTTCTGATTGTCTTAATTGTGCAAGTCTAAACTTGGAACTGAAGTGAAGCACTGAGCAGCACAATTGTATTTTGATTTACAAATTACTCTTACTCTATTCCATTTGAAAAAAAATAATTTCAAAGGTAAAATGGTATTTCAGACATACTGTATGAGAACTAGTTTCATGTACTGTACAATTTATCTTTTAAGCCCTGAAATGTTAATTATATTTAAATTACTCTCCAATTCTATTGCATTAACATAATTGTGTGTCAACTAACAAGATGTACTTATAAAATGGAGTATTTCTAGGCCATTTACACATATAATAATACTTTATTCTTAAGTTTATAGCACACCTAACAATACTTTGCCTAGCAACTCAGTCTTACTGAAAATGGTGCCATTAAAAAATAGCAACTCTACTATTCCCCGTTGACCTCCATGAACACTTCAGTGCTCTACAAAGAAAATCAGCATTGTGATATTATACATCTCTAAAGAAAACCGTAGCCTTTAAACACAAGGCCAGAGTAAGCATTTTCTTGAAACTTAACTCTCCAAGATAGGAAGGAATATTGCCTTTGTAACAGGCATAGTAGAAGCAGGAGATAAGTTTTGCTTTCGCTTTGTGCCACATTAGTAATTTACAAAGACATCCAGAGAGTTAAACTGGGCAATTTCAGTGGTTCAGTGCTGGACCCAGGAAACAAAATTTTCTTCTTCCCCCCATCAGCATTAATAAAAGTTCCCAATGAATTAATTTTCTTTTTCAAAATTGGACTTTCAAAGTGAGAATTCAATCATTGTAGTGTTGTTAACTTGATTTACTTTTTAACAATCAAATTGTTAACTTGGTTAATCTATTCAAGTATAAAAAAGAAATATTGTAAAATCTTGATCCAATGGGATAAAGGTTTTGTACAATTTCAGGAAAAGGGGCTTATGATAGAAATTATTCTTAGGTTACAATTTACCTCCTTTTCCATCCCAGTGCAGAATTACTCCCCCAATGGAAATGTTTCTGACCATGTACCTATGGACTGCTTGGTTTCTGATGAAACACCATTAAGTCTGAAGTGAAACTTCAGCTTTACCTAAAAGACTCCAGAAGTTTACAGTCATGGTGTATTTTGTTTGTTCTGTATGTATGTCATGGCGTATTTTGTTTGTATACTGTTCTCTCTGTAAGAGCAAAAGCAGATGTTCCTGATGTGACAGTCTGGGGATTTTTCTGCTCTACTCCCAAACCAACACTGATTACATTCAGAAAAGTCTCAGAAGATGCTTTGCTTTTATTTACAAATAAACTTCCTCACAAAATATTGAATGTACTAATTTTTCATGGACAAGTATGTCCATTTTTTAGTTTCAGAGTGAAAAAAAAAGAAAGAAAAGACAAGACGCCCCTAGTCCTCTATTTTTCTCAATAGTTCTTGGATATATGCTATTAGTTTCCAGAAACTACTATTTTGTTTGAGTCGAATATTCAATCAGAATGAATATTCAACAGAATATTCAACCAGAAAATTAAATATCCCATTAACAATTAAAGGGTATGCACAATTTACGGGTGAGCAGTTGTTGTAATTAAAAGAAAAAAGTGAAATAGAAAATTACTTAAATCTGAAAATAGCTACTGAGCTACTGAACATTTCCACTAGCTACTTTGCTAATCTCTGCATTCAGAAGGGCAGTAGCGCGATGCACCAACCAGAAGATGCCACACCAAAGCAAAGAACAGTAGAAGGGCTGGCACTCCAGGAAGCAGGGAGGGGAAAAACTGCTTATTAAGCCTCTTCCTTTCACTGTCAGTTTGTTCCCTGCAGTATTTTTCTTCAGTAGCGTGTTGAATTTGGTTTTAAAAGTCCCAAGAGATGAAGCTACCATCACTTTTCTTGAAGAGCTATTTCAAAACCAAAAGGAAGAGAGGAATTTTATCCTTTTTGATATTATGTTCCAGTACTCTTACAGTAATGTTATCACTATGCACCACGTTAAAAACAATAATGGAAAGGAAAAATAAAATATCTTTCAGATAGTTGTACCAGGTTTCCTTTTGGTTATGAAAGGAACTTTGGATTTAAAAAGAATTTATGGCTCACTGACTTTATTACAGTGCTACGCCATAGCAGCCAGTTTCTTATTTTTCTATTTCTGATGGAAAGCTTTAAACACAAAGCTATTGTGGTTAGAAATTTCCAGTTTAAAATAATTAACAGTTTATATCCAATTAATTCTCTTGGTATAACTACTTTCCAACTTTGTAATTTTCTTCCTTCCTGTATATATCCTTGTGGTGGATTTATAGGAAACAATCATATCTGCTCCCAGCTTTAGTTTTTTTCAGCTTCTTGGTGTCCTCTATTATGCTACATTTTCCCCCTGCTTGATTCTTTCAGGATGCTTTCATTCACCAGTTATACTGTGAATTCATTTTTTTCTTAGACTTAGTAACCTCAATTTTACAAAGCTTTTCAGAGCAAGTCTTAATACTTAGTTACGCAATGAAATTACCATTTTTTCATTTTCAGAGTGAACTCAACTGAGTTTGCTTTCTTCACATCTGAATGATTTTGATGATTCAGTCATCTAATACATCCAACTCTATTTTCTCTTCACCTATTGAGTATCTCCCAGTTTAATTAAAAATTTCATAACGATCCCTAAATCTATGACTACCCACTGCACTAATGAATTTAATTCCATGTTCCTGGTTTTAGTCTCTATTTTTTTTAATTATTTCCTTTTCCTATGGCAGTTTTTCTTTGAATTGACAAAATCCTTCTAAGCATGTACCATAGACAATTACCAATGACAACCTCCTACCTTTTGTAATAAGGTCATTAAGGAAAATATTAAATGAGAACCCTTACAAACCATTTGTAAAAATCTGCCAAAATACCCCCTTCCCCTGCAGTTCATCTTATCTGTTTCAATATCACACATGGTTTTCTCCCCTTTAGTCATTTCCTTGCAGCACATTAAAATTCTTGTAGTAATCCTATTTTTAATTTACTCTTTGGCACTGTATCAAATATTTAACTAAAGTCCAAATAGATGAGCTTCACTGCATGCCATTTGCCTAGAAAATTATCAAAGAAAAACTGCAGTTAAAAACATGTGTTTTGTCTCATTTCTAATTGCCTTCATACATTTCATTATAATTTCAATTGAAATTTGTTCTAAAACTTTGCATGCTATTAAGGCCAGATGAACCCAGTATCCCAAATCATGTAATGCCTCCCTCTACATTTTAAATGCAGGTTTTACTACTGTTCTCTGAGTATATATCAGCTGGGAAGGGTTGACTAGCGATAGGTTGATCAAATAGACCTGTGGTTTGAAATATGATTCTTTCAAAATTCTGGAATGAAGAATATCTAATCTCCCCCATCTGTATCCCATTGAATTTTTTAAGCATTTTTTTTCTCCTGTGAAGCAGTAAATCACATTCTCATGTCCTTGTTTTCATAATTTTATCCATATTCTATAACACTGCCTTTACAGAAAGTTTTGATAAGATTTTCATTTAGAATTGGGGGCAAATAAGCCATTTTTAACATCTGCCTATTCCTAGAATAAATAGCCTTTTTCTTCCTTTTTTTTTTTTTTTTTTTTCTCAGTTTTGCATAGTTAAAGTCTTCCTGTTTTGATTACTTTTTATGTGATGTAGCTTGGCTTGATATTTGGCAATTCTCATACTCCTAGCCTGTGCTGAATTCTAATATGTAGTTTTCATATTGACTAGTTTTTTAAAAAAGTTATCTGCTTACACTCTATTCCTTAAAAAAAAAAAAGGCCTATTTAATTAACTGATATGAACTTGAACTGTTCCTTATGGAATATCTTCCCTTGGCTCAAGTATCTTTTGCATTCGTGATTTTTAAATTCTGGAACTGTTTAGTCCACTTAGTTTCACTAGACAGTCTACATAATTATGTATCTCTATTTTCTTTTCTAAAATTAAGAACTTTGTATAGATTTTATGTATTCTTTACGCAATGCACCAAACTGATCCATTTTAGGAACACTCACATGCAAGGTGGTTTTTAACCAATGGGACTTATACAATGACTTGAAAATGTACAATATCAAGTACTCTTTTGTTGATAGATTGATTATGTGGTAAAAAAATATGTAAAACCTATTATAATTTACAGCAGTTGTTCTTTAATCAGGGAACTTCAAATTTCCCAAAGGACATTTATTCCTGTAATACTAACAATATTATACCAAATTTTTTATAATTTAACACTGGCAATCTGTAACAAACTCTCAAATTAGACCTTTGAATCTTTTCCACAGTTCTGTCACATATCTTGACCTAAAGATATTCAATTTTTAATGATCGAGGGCCTTTTTTTCTAATGCCTCAGCATCTTGTAAACAATTCTGCTTTACTACATTTGCATTTACATATTTTATCACTAACCAGCTCTTCTACTCTTTGGATACCTTCTCTCTCCTAAACATGTTTGCAACTCCTGTCAACTTTAGTTATCTATGAATTTCATTAACATGTCATTTAGTTCATTGAAATCATTAACTAAGATACTAAATCTGAGAGTATCTGGCCAACACCTAAGTATGTACTTAGCTTTAACCCTGCAGTTTCTCACTGCATAATATCTTACAATTCTTTTTGCCTTTCCACCTGCGCATGCATATAAAAATTATAAAGGTCTCTGCCATCTGAAGTCTCAAATCACATTATTATCCTTTTCTCTGACCTGGATGCATGTGATCTCACTCTGTTATCTCTGTTCATAACACTGTTTCAAGGATCTTTGTTTCCAGTGACTTGCTCAGGGGCATCCATTTCACTCCATCCCACTTGTTGCCTTTCCTTCACTATTGACTCAAATATTAGCCTCAAATATCAAGACCATTCATTTCTTTCTCATTAGCCACAAAGACTGATTTCTGCCACTGATATGCTTATGATCCAAGTTTCTATCCATTTACTATGTTTAGAAACATGTTTCTTTTCTCTTTTGGTTTTCAGATTTTGAAAAATTTCCTTGTAAACACCTTATTTTTCTCCTTCATGTCCTTTCCTAAAATTTTTCTTCATTGTGAAACCATCACAAAATAGAATGTTAACATACTGCCTATCATACTCATGAGTCTTGCTGCATCTTCACCTCTGGTGGGGCAGTTTCCTGACACGTGGCTAGACTTTAAGGGCATGGACCATTATTTTGTTTGGCATTCACACAGAGAGTCCTAAGCTATGACTGGGTCTTCTACAAAATATTAAAAAACAATAAATGAATAAAAGCAGCAAAAGTAGACAAAAAAAACCCCTAAGAGTTCCATTCATTCTGATTTAATATTAGGCACCTGCACAGTAATTCTCTAAAGTACTACAGATAAAAGCAGAGCTCACAGAAGAACCTTTCCCCAATCTGTTTATTGCCATTATATCACTGCAGTGATCTAGCTAGTAAATTGACCTAATTTTATTCCTATCCAAGCCAATATGAAGCATTGATATATATTTTTCCAGGGAAGAGAGGCTGTGTCCAATCTTTCACTTTTATATAGATTTAAATCACAGAAAATTATCATATGACTTAGCATGCTAATCATAGACTGCAAATAACAAATACTGGAGGCACTTCTCACAGGGAAGACCTCATAAGTGATCTGCAGGCTGATATTTTGTAGCACATAACAAGTGTCAGAATGATTGGCAACAAAATACAACTCAGAACAGATGAGTTGAATTCGGAATCCCTCACAAATGGATAAACAGTGAAATTTTTCGTAGATAATTTGCCAGCATAAAAAACTTTACCCTTATCATGAGAACCTTCTCACTGAGAATGTTTTTTCATGGTATTTCTGTGAACAACACTGTTTTACTCTAGAGTATGAAAGTTTGAGGTGAAAATATGGAAAAATTCCGTACCCTGATAAAACATGGTAAATTTTAAGTTTCATTGCATTGACTGCTATGATCCAAGACCTACGGGACAAACTTCACTAGGAAACTGTCGGAAAAAGTGATTATACAGCTACCACATTAAACCTGCAATAATTCAAAACTTAAGGTTTGCATGGTGCATTTAGCTAACCTAATGTTTTATTGAAGCTGATGTTTCAAAAGTGGGTATCTTGAAAACATACAAACTTGTGCAAGTCCCGGAAGAATAGATGTCAAGACTGTGTCTGGAAGATCAGTATTTACCACCAAATAGCCCATTCAAATCATGTTTGATTAAAATTCAGAGAAAATAATGTACTCAAACTAACACTGCCAATTTTCAGAGATAATTTTCTAGGACTAATGAAATAAAGGGAAGATTTCCTGAGCCATTCTGTCAACTTATCTGCCTTTGGGTCATTTCGGCTCCCTCCCATTATGGGGATGTTGCAGCTTAGTCAATAGGCTATTAAAAGAAGATGGACTCCATACCAGTTATTGGATGTAGTGGGCTGTTGAGCATAATTTAAGCATCCCTGTCCACATGGGTGTAACAAGGGAATCTTGTAATCTAACAATCATAATTTCTGGCATTTCCTTTTCTCTTATTATCTTTACCTCCCTGTTTGCCCAATACAGAGTTTCAATGTAAAGTCAGTTGCAAACTCTGGGAAAAGAAGAAAACAGTACCCCTAGCTTTTTACCCTGTCAAAAAAGGACTTAAAAACCGTCTATATATGAACAGTCTCTTAATCACTTCTAATCTTTTTTATAGCTGATATATGTAGGTGCAATTCGACTTCTTCTAGATGTAACTCTAAGTTTAGAAGAAATAGAGAAATATATACATCATAAGAGAGTAAAAAAATCTAATAAAATGTGAACCTTCTTGGTTTTAAAACTTTTTTCTTCAAATTTCCTCACTTATTTAATTTTCTTTGGAGCATAAAAAGAAGAAATTGAAATAAAGAAATGAAAGATCAGTTATTGATTTTCTGACTAAATCACCTGATTCTTGAGTTACACCGTTACATTGCTGTGTGTCAACTGAAGTACAGAGATACAGTTATAGGATTAAAGGTTGAAAAGCTTTTTACTCTATACTGTTTGACTTTTTTGTTTCAAACTGTCCCTTCACATTATTTTACCAAAGATTTTGGTATTTAAACGGGCATATTTTTTTGTCTCTGTATGCACACAGGAATTGTCACTGATTCAGGTTGGATTATATTTTGTATTCTTGCAGCCGAATGAATTTTACAGCTGTCAAAATTGTTCTAGAAATGTAGAAAAGCTGGTATTTCTGCTTCAAACATGAAAAGACTTAGTAAGCCAAGAAAACAGAAGGACATATGATGCAGAGGCCGAGTGATGGGTGAGTACATGGTAGAAAGTTCTGGTGAAAACACAAGGATGTAGGAGGATTTTGACAGTTGGGAGAAAGGGAAAGGATGCCAGCTCCTCTCTCCTACTCTTGCTGCAGCCACACAGCACAGTAAGGAGCACCAAAGAAGCTGCTTTACAATAAATGCTGTTTTTCTTAACCATGCAGTATTGATAGGGCTTTTCTAAAAGACCAAAAGACTTTTTCCGCTGTGTGTCATTGCACTTTCTGACTTTTCAAGACACCAGACTGGATGAGTCTAGGGGTTAAATATGAACAAAATTACTTTGTCAAATCAAGAGACATACCTGTATAGATTCAAATATTATGGAGGTCTTACACCAACCTAGACAGTGTTCACCTCAGCGTCCCAGTAACTTTCAACATCTCAGAAAAGCAGAATAAATGATGGCAACCAAGGCTGTAGGTTTGTAGCTCGTACCTTGAACGCATTCTGAACCCTCAAAAATAAGTATATATAAAAAACCCTAGAGGAATCTTCCCCAACATTACAATAAATGCTCCTATAAGTGTATCTCTATTGAAATTGAATAAACATTGAGTATTCTTTCAGCCTGAAGAGATGTATTTTAAATACCTCCCTCTCAGTCCCCAGACAATTGATGCTGCCAATAACAGGACTATTTTTTTAACATTAAGTGATGGAAGTACATCCCTACTAGCAAAGTAGAATGAATCAGAGCTTACAGTAGCTACTAAAGAGCTGTCAGAACTACTAAGGCCCCAAATCTCTATCCTGGCCTACAGCCCTGATATCACAAAACCCAGAGTCAAAACATAATTTCACTTAACATTTGCTTTAATTAAGAGACGCCTAATCCATTTCTGCTGTATCATTGAAGACATTATTTGAAACAATAGTGTTTGGAATGTGCAGGAACATATTCACATTGTTTTGCTGTTTTCAAACAGGAGAGTATTGCTTTAAATACTTTAAAATATTCTGAGTGACAGAGTTGCATGCAAATTTGAATAATCTTCTTGTTGTTTGCTTGGCATACCTGAGGTGAGATTCTCCAAAGCTGATGTCTGCATGTTTTTATCTTATATTGCTATTCTATTCTTTATCAGCTGCTGCTAACTTCCAAATCTCTTTGTTTTATATTTACCATAGAAAATTCCCTAGTATTGTTGTCCTTTCCTTGCAAAGTACATTTATATTTGACCACAGAAGCAAGCAAGCTGACTACAGTTTAAATCCCATCCTGAACTGGTCTTACACATAGTGTTTTTAGGCAACATTCAATTGCTTTTATAAATTATTAAGATTTTTGTTTTACAATGAGCTTAATCCACATGTCGGAGACTCCTCAAAAACAAGCTGGCAGAATGGAATTCAGAACATCCAAGAAAAGGATCTGACTGCAGCTCAAGACTGTAAGTCATACTAAGGTAACATTTTAATAGAATATAAACTAGTGTTCTTTATTTTTAAAAGAATATGTACCAATCTCTATTTGGGGTTACTGTAGAAAAAAGGTATACATCAGCAGGCACAAATCTCCCATGGTCTCACTGAAATCAAGGCATTTGGCCTCATCTTCTTTTTAGTTATTTATTTTTCAAGACACCTTTCATCTTTCTGAATTAAAGAGCTGAACTACTGGGATAGTCTATTTATTAGTGTTATCTATTAAGGTACAATCTGAACAAGCACAAGCTATAAAATGGTCCATAAGATAACATGCATTGTCAGAAGAGAATAGGCCCATCTGCTCGAGTTCTGCACAGACCATTTGCTGAGTTCAGCAGTGGGGAAGCAGCACATGGGTTGATCGGTTCTTGTCACACAAGCAATTCTAACAGCAAAGCATGGGAAGTGCTTTGAATGAATGCAAGGTGCTTAATTCTGTTGGGTGGCATGCATAAGAACACTTTAAAACAAAGTAATTGTGTTCAAGACAATATATTTCATGACATTTCTTTATTATCTGGAAAGTATTTTGACCATATAATTTAAATAAATTGTCCATGAAGCTACAAACACTATGGAAATATCCTGTGTCAAGAAGAAAGTATTGCCACTCTCCAATAAACAAGGTTGGGACTTAAATGCTTTCTGCTTGTGGTTATTTGTGCTGCTATTCATCCAATGTTTATTAAACAGTCACTCAAACAAATAGCACTAAAAAGGAATAGTGTACTACAAACTCTAACCAAGCTCTGGTCTTAATGTTTAGCATCATAAGGAGATCTTTTAAGAATATTAAAATATTTTTGAAAGGTTCACATTTGCTTATTGCACAAAGCATGTGCAATATTTTTAATGGATAGAGATTTTGAGAAACTTGTGGTAACAACTTTCTCGTACTTAGCTTACATTGTAATTTTACTGGCTATTTGTTTCTGGCAGCTTGTCCCTTAGCAAAAAAAAGTGAAAAAAAGAGTTGACCTCTTCTGTTGGCTTGGCAACTGCAGACAGGCTTTGAAGCATAAAGACCATAAGCTGCCCTGACTAATCTGCAACAGCTCAGCTTCTTCCCCTGCCTCATCAACACCATGGCATCAAAATGGCAGGTCCTATTAGGGACCTATTCAAGCTTGAAGTAAACAGGACCTTCCACAGCTTCTAATGGCTTTTGGATGATATCCCAGCATTTTTGTTCTCAAATACATAGGTGCTTAGGTGTTTTGGTAAAGAAACACCATATCTATCCAGTGACTGAAGAACGGGTGCAGAATTGAGACAGTTAAGCACTGCTTGACCTACTGTAATACATATCATAAGTCAAGGGTCACCCTTTAAGTGCACATATAAACAGAAAAGTTCCAAAAGCTATGAACATTTAGGCTGTGATAGGATTTTATATGCTGCCTAGAGCTGAACTGGGTTAAAGGGATATAGGCCCCATTGCCCCTCATCACAAACACAGTGTAGCATGGACCTGTGGATTTAAGTGCTTAATTGGTCATTCTTAAACTGGCCAGCATAGCCCAGTTTAATGCAGCCTTAGAGTTAATGCTGTCTGATTTTTATAGAAATGGGTTAGATAGCAACAATCTATGTTATGCTGGCACATCTAAAAGCATGCAAGCCTCTGGAAAGCAGCAAGGAATCGGGTCAAGAATTACCCTGCATCCAGATACAGCTGCTAAAATCAGGGAAAATAGGACTGACTTTTTGACTGTCTTTAAGTGAAGGTGACACTATGGCTTGTCATAGGGTGGTAAAGAATTTGAGGGCAATTTTGATCTTCCACAGGTTTGGGAATTTAACGGATCCCATCTGTCATGACGTTAACAGCAACTGTACAGAGATTATGACAAACTCCAAAAGACAAAATAAAATCAAGTAGATAAAAATTCACCCTGTATTATTTGTTATATTTGTAACCTTTGAGATGCACTAGGGAAAGAACATTAGAGGAACAGTAATTTGAAGAAAACAAAATTAAAAGGGAAAAAAAAGTAAGCATTGTCACTGCCTGTGAAGACAGAAGAAACAGATATGAGGTCCTCCCACTTTCAATTCATATTTCCCATCTAAAATGGAAATGTTTAGCAGAATACTACATCAAACACAGATAAAGACAAAAATCTCAACAGTTTAATTGTGCTTAATACAACATAAGTGCTTAATGATTAGGAGGAAAAGGAACATCAAGGCTTGCACAATTCTGAAGTATCAGGTCTTCAATCAAATCCCACTGTCTGTTGTCTGGCTAGTCGGGACAAAATTAGTATCCTTCAGCTACATGTTTCCAAGAAATAAACTCCCTTTAGCCTAGGGGAAGCATACTGAGCTGCAAATCAGAAGAATGTGTTCTCTTCTTATCTTTCCTGGCAGCTGTTTATACTTCCATGCAGCGGTTTGTTAAGGATAAGCTGTGGTTATAAGGATGATCACTATGGTCCCACATTAGTACTAGCTAGTTGTGTTGCACATGCAAACTGATACCCAATTCAAACTGAGAATTTAGAGATCTGTTCTCAACTTTGCTGAATGTGATCTTAAACATCCAATAGTCTCATGCAGTGCTTCATACAGCCAATGTGTGAAGTGTATGGGGTTTCTAGTTGGACCATTTGCTAACACTTCTTACCTAGCTAGGAGTTACACCATTATTATGGGACTATAGTAGCTCTTAGTTCGACTGACAGACATTTGTAAGTCTAGTACTTATATTGTGGACCTATATAGGATTTTCCTCAGATTATAAATAAAATAGTTCAGATTTACAGACCTTTTTTTTTTTTGACAGCCTAGGTTAGTTTTCAAGCTAAGGAAATATTCTAAACAAAATATAACACAGTTAGAAACTGTAAAAAAAATAAATTACAAGCAACATTTCACTTCAGGGAGCCAGGGGGAAGGAATCACTTGGGGAGGGCTGCTAGTAACAGCAGAATCAGAGTTTTGGGATGACTGAGGGTCCCTCAAACTTTACCCAAGGTAATTTGGAATAATTACTTAAGCATGGTGAGAAGAACCATGTGTAGAATTTCCCTGCTCTCTTCCATTTTGTGGCTTAAGGCACAGACTGACAGCAGAAACACCACCTGTTTTGGTGTCCAAAGAGGGATTTAGTCTCAAGGTGTTTGACAAGGGAAACATTTAGTTGTAGAGGAGGGAAGTGAAAAGGGGGATATAGCACATGGGTGAAGTAGAAGCAATGACATCTCCCATAATATTTCCAGAATACCTTAGCTGCCATAAACATACCTTGGCTTAAAAGTCCTAAAAGCCCTCAGACCCTCTTTTTAAAATTAGTCTGTTAAAATAAGCAGTACACTGAAAAGATCTGGCAAACTTTGACACAACTGGTATTAGACACATGATACTTGTTTAGAATCATCTATTCATCATTCTTTAGGTTTTGATACTGATGTATTTTGATACCTGTGAGCCTTTATTAGAGAAAATAATTGAAATTTATTGTGCTTTTTAGTAACGGCATGGTCAATGTTATACTCCCTTCTTCTAGGAAGAGCTAGCAAGTATGTATTTTTCAAAAGACTGCATAAATACGCATTACAATTGAAAATTACAATATGTATAAGTTACAATAGTTATGAGAAGCACTTTGTGTAGCATGTCAGAGTTAATGTAACACAAAGGCTTCTATTATGGTTTCACATTTGTACGTCTACCTCTATGAAAATTATTCTTTACTTGCTTAAGTGTTGTGGGGTAAAACACAAAGTAGCATGGGATTTTTGTGCATTCAGTAAGTCAAAACCAAAATCTCTTTGTTTACTAAGATATACAATTTGAAAAAAAAACAAAACAACACACTATGTCATCCAGCCATCTTCAGAAAGTTAATACCATGTGTGGGAGTGTATTAAGGCCTGTTATAGAGAGTGCATACTATAGTTTAGACAGAATGAATAACATGGCTTAGATTATTTGTGAAACTTTTTCAACTCTAAACTTCTGAATAAATATTTATTAAGCCTCTATGTTCACTTTAAGTATAACCGAAATAGTACATACTTACAAAGTGCAATTTGGCTTCTCTAAAAGTTCAGCAGTTTATTCATGGCAACAAAAGTTCTTTGGCATGATAATGATTCCTACTATTGAGGTTTAGTGAACAGGGTTGTTGGTTTTTCGTCCTGCAGTACAAAGTGCTGATTAACTTGAAATAAAAAGCATGGAGATTTAATCCACTGAAAGCAACAGCATGAATGTTCTTAATCCATTCATTCTATTCAGTAATTTTATGAGCAGCTCTTTGTACAGCAGTGCATCTTGCAGGAACTGTAAGCCATTTTTACACTTCATTTACGTAACGGAGGAGATGTGATTTGAGGATATGACAATTTAGGGAATCTCTCTAGATGAAAGTAGAATTCTAATTGAGGGTATGAAGTTGCTGCATCATTAAATGTCTCAGAATATATGGTATCAAGGCCATGCCACAGATCTTCTAGACCAGGAATAATAAAACCTTGATAGCTCCCATCTGAATAGAACCATTTTATGACAACAGACTGCCGAAAACTAGGGAAAACATTTCAACCACGTTAGGGCTGGAATGGAGATTGGAGCAGTAGAATTTCACCAGAAGCTAAACACAGCACTAAGTTGTTATTGTACAGCAGTCCTCTACAAACTAGTCTACCATACTACAAAAAACCTTTTTTTCCTCTGGAAGAACCATATTCATTTCCCAGAAGAATATATACTCCTAACTACAAATGATCTCCCCCCAAATCAGATAACAGCTTGATTTGGTAAAGAGTACATACATGGTACATACTAAGGGTGTGAATGAGTCAGAAGTACTTGTACAGTTCTAAATGAATATCAATTTAGCAGATATTTTTCTAAAAAAAAGTTGTGAACTAGTTTGCTTTCATTATAGTCACAAATTTACAGCAGATTAGTCCGCAGTGGGCACTGATTCACTGAGGTCATCTTGACTAGTTGCCAGTGCCAATGATGTGTGTATCCTGCTGCAACCTGACAATCAGCTGCCCGTTTATACTTAGTCAAAAAAAGTTCATGTCTAGAAATATTTTTATTTGGTCAGTTATAAAGTAGAGATGCAAGTTAATACCTTTTAAAGAAAATTTCCAGCAGGTCAAAAATTTGAGATGTCCATGATATACCTGCCTGAAATACAGTGCCCACTGTGCAGCTGACAGTATGCAGTGTCAGAATACAAGATTGCCAACTACAGCCAAATAGCGGGCCAGAAAAACATTTATTACTTACACAGTCATTATGCCATGGGCAGAGTATAATTTGCTTACAATAGCTAAATAGTTCAGGCAAAGAGTACTAAAATATATCATCATAGAAATGCAGAGGTGTTTCAGCTTTTCTGGAACAGGTTTTCTGGTTTCTGCTTTGTAGTATGTCAAAAATACAAAGGTACACAGACTAAAGTCTGCATCCCTGACTTGACTGGGATATGGAATTCTTACACCTATGGAGTTGCAAATTGCAATCACAATTGATAAACTTTTAAAAAATAAACCACTTTTTTTGGGGTGTTTGGGGGTTTTTTTATGTAGAAAGACAGAATCATAGAAACACAGGATTTGAAAGGGACCTCTAGCAGGGCTAGCTTCAAAGTTAGATCAGGTTGTACAAAGCAGTCTCCAGTTCTGCATACCTCCAAGGGTAGAGATTCCATAACTTCTCTGAACACTTGCTCCACTGTCAAACCACCTAATATTCCTTGACCTGCTGGCTTCATTCTTGGTAATACGGGCCATTATTAGACAGGGCTACCAATATGGTGTTAGCGTTCATTGCCACAAATTAACACTGCTGAACATGCTCAACTTGGTGTCCCACCAGGACCTCCAGCTCCTCTTCTGCAGAGCTGCTCCTATCTAATCAGTTCCCAGACAGTGCTGCTGCATGGGTTATTCCATCTTAGAAACAAGAATTTCCATTTGTTTCTGTTGAACTTGAATGAGAATTGTTAATTCATTCCTGTAATTTGTTGAGGTTCCTATATATGGCAGTTCTCCCTCCATCAGTTCAACTATTCTTCCCAATGTAGAATCATCTGTAGACTTGCTGAGCATCCACACCATCCAATCACTCCTGTTGTTGCTGATTGTTTTACCTTATGCTTGATGTCTTCTTCCTCTGTCCTCCTGATCTACATTACTAGCTCCTGACAACAGTACTTTTCATTCCCCAACCCTATCTGACCTTTCCTTTCCCATATACCTCGCCTGCAACTACGAAAAAAAGTGCTGCCATAAAACCTTTCTTTCCTACTATCCACATATATCTCACCTGAATTGGTTTCTGATATTTACCTTACTGACAACATGTCATAGATTTTGAGCAGGTATTTGCACCTGGAAAATGGGAGGGAGGGAAGAAGGAAGGGAGGATGGTGGGTCAGTCCAAACATACAGCAGCAAAAACAGCACCCTGTGGAGACATTAGTAGCTATTTCAAACAGAGTGTTCTCTCCCAGACTTTGAGAAAAAGTGATAATTGTTTGACAGAACTTTAAATTGATTCTCATTCATGAAACTAATTATGGTAAAGCCTAGTATAGAAGATTATCCAAGTGCATTTTGTTTCAGGTGCAATACTGTCAGAATCAAGACACATTCCAGCTAAGAGCAGCAGAAAAAAGTAAATTATTTTAATACTTTTAATAGAAAATATGTTTTTCCTCTCGAGCTGTAGAAAAATATATACTTTCAGTAGTTTATGAAGCTTCTGGTGCTGTTGTTCCAAACGATGTGTTTCTATGAAGCCAGATTCTCCCTTGAAACAAAATAATGTAAAAGCTTTCTTCTGGAGAAAGGTTATATGAGACAGAGAGGCTTTATTATGATTGAGAAAAGGAGGGCAATTTGAGTTTAAATTAGAACAATTTCAGTTTAAATTAACCATGAACCCAAAGGGAAAATAAGAATAGCATAAAAATAGACTGAGATGGTTAAAAAAAAAAAAAAACAACAGGAAAAAACCCCAAATCTGGAACTCCAGGTATTTTTGTAAAAAGGAATTTTTTTTTTCCTTTTTAAGTTCCATGTAAGATTCTACTTACATGCAAAATTAATTTTCCCTCATCAAAAATCAGAGATTCAAAAGTTAAATTTGAACTTTTGAAGTCTTATATCGTGTGCATATGAATTTTTTATGCACCTTTTAATTACATAATGACATACTACCCTTTGACTCAGGTCTCTCTTTATTAAGGGAGTGTTATTTTTAAACCACTTCAATATTTTGAGCTGTCTCAAGATTATAATTACTATAGAAGAAAGCCTTTCCCTTAGAAAGAACATAATAAAACAGGAATTCAAAGAAGAACTCCAAGAAGAGGTAGAACTTTGCAGAATGGCAGATGTGCACCCACAGAAGAAATCTTGCTGACATTTTTCCTTCACAGTCTTACTGATTTTAAAAATATTTATTGACAAATGTCATATACAAGATTGAAATACACTTCAAAGTTCATTTGTAAGGAAAATGAAACTGTGTTGGAGAAAGTGCTAAATTTTGAATAGTAGAAATATGAGTAGAAGATATTCTTAGTTCTTCTAGCTTCAGGCTGATTGATTTGCACTAATTGCATCACTTTGTTTTCTTCCATTATGACTCTTTCATAAAATCTAGATGTATTTTATAGAAACCAATCTTCCTGAGTTTAAATCATATATTCACTCTTGATAGAAAGAAAGATGTTTCAAAGCATATGAAGTCTATAAAGACAGCTTGCCTTTTGGCGTGTTTCTTCAAATGGATAGGCTTCAACATAGAAACTATACAATCTATTCCTATATTCAAATTTTGATTGATATTAGAAACTCTCCATTTCATCTGTGATATTCTATGCTAATGGCAGCTTCTGAAACTGCCATCAATTACTGATGTGGACGTAACAAATAGTGATATGAAGCTCACCCTTATATAACTCAGCCTATTAAAACACTTTTCCCATTAAATTTGCAAATATTAGGATTAAGGGGTGTGTATATGCTGTTTGAATCACCTGTGAACTTCAGATACTGAAGTACCTTAGTATTTCACAACTGCAGTAGAAGAAGAGGTCTTGCAAGGATGTCAGAGAAAGGCATAGCATAAGAAGAGAGTGTAATTTGTCTTTCCCTCAAGAATTAACAGTAAATGCTGTCCTTGCCTTGGAAGTATGAGTAAAATATGTCTTTACTTGAACAAGGCAATTACTATAATTGAAAGGTATATGGAGAATATATGTTTGTTCAGCATGCACTGAGAGTCGAAGCATCTGACAGAAGTCGTTTTCTTTCACTATCTGGGTCTTAATTCTTAGAAATCCGCACTTGGTCAATGTCTGCACAAAGACACCACAGGTTCTAATCAGCTCGTGCAGGAATCCCCTTGAGTTAGTCACAAAATGGTCCTTTACTTCCAAAACAAAACCGTCATAATCCTCAGAGGTCATGGAAACATAAAACAAAGCCAAAAGCTCAACTTCATGGGACTCCTTTTCTCTCTTAGGGGCTAATTAGCTATTTTATTTAAATTCCAAAGTAGGAAGGTTACTAATCCTTCAATTCAAAGTTTTCCAGTTCTAAAATGTGATTAAAGAGAGCAAATCTTTCTTCCAATCTGGGAAGAGATGAATTAACATTTCAGTTTCCTTTCTTTCCCTGCTTCCAAAAGAGCCTTGATTTGCAGGAATCCCTCCCTCCCACTGAGCTCCTCAAACAGTGCTTGGGGAAGTAAGGCTACTCTGAGTGCTAGCTTTTAGCTTTTACCCTTTCTAGCTGTGCTGGATGTAGGTTTTCGGTACTCGTGTAAAACAACTGCCTGAAGTGGAAATATAGCAACAGCATGGAAGGATATGGCACTGTCAGTAGTGGAAGGAGAACATGCAAGAACATACAGCTAGAATTTTCACTGGCGTGTTATTAAAAGTGCACTACACAAATATATCCTAGATACTGACTAGGAGAGACCAAGACCTATATACTTTAACTTAACTTCATACATAGTATCACCATGATAAAAACTTTTTACTTACAATTGAAAACAAAAACTTCTACAAATGTTACAGACAAACCACATTATTTTCCCAAAATACAATTTTAGTGAATTTCAGCACTGGGTAGAAGCACAACACTTTTTAGTGTGGATTCCTTATTAGAGATACCATTATATTTTGTGAAGTAAAAAGTAAATCAGTATTAGATGTTTTAAATTACAACAAATTATAGCAAGTCGGCTTTCTAGTTACCATGGTTACAGGTCCCAACAGGCCATTCTTTAAGAATTTTCTCCCCTGCCCAAGATAGTAACAGTCTTTTAAAAATGTTATCTAGACTACAGCAAAAGACGATTTATAGTACATTTATGCTGATATGCAAATTAGCAGAGCTTTTGTTAATGAGACTGCCACTTGGGCACAAGCACTGGCATTCTTCTACTAAGAACGACAGCTGCTGGAAATTATAGGTCTTAATTATAAATAAACCATGAATACTCTAAAAATAAACTCCACAGCATTTCAGTTTGATAAATATGAAAAATATTTACTGTAACTATCTGACTAATCTGTGAATAAGAATCCAAGACAGTGGCTTTTTCTCATGCTGTCATTTCTGAGTACAGTGTTCATTTCTGTCAGGTGCCCCTGTTCTATTTTGCACTAATCTCTATACTTCTATAATTTTCACCATAATTAGTAAGCACCTTTACTCACAGTGAGTACACTCACTGTGTACTAGGCAATTTGATCTGTGTTACATGGGATTGTTCTGTACATTTTGCTTATCTTCTGGAGCTCTCATACAGGCTTAAATGCAAGGAATTTAATACAATCTGCAAACAACCCCTCCCACCTAATTTAAAGGGAAAGTTGTTCACATGTATTTCCTTTTGAGATAATCACACAGAATAATGCAACACATGGATATGCAACTGATCTCATTCAACAGGCATGAAATTTCACCTACAATACACAAATATACTCACAGCATTCTCAGCTCCCCCAAATTTTCCTTTCAGTTTTAATCATCTGATGTACACAAAGGGGACATAATTTTCAGATTTCTAGAAACAAGTTTGGAATGACTGCAATGATAAAGATTAATACCTAGGCAAAAACTGGTATTTGCTGTCCTTTTTCAATATAATGATGGAAGTCTACTGCTAATATTATCACGTGCAACTTTACCGATGTCAAAGAAACTGGGCAGGTTTAAGCGACCAATGGCTTCGTCTGGCCCATGCTGAAAGCAAAGGGTATCTAAATACCTTTAAAAAACTGGTCGTTTGGGTTTTTTTTACTTCACTGGTATTACTAATTGAGTCACATTTGATTTCCTCATATGCTATCCTTGCTCAGTGTATAAGGAACAGGAACCAAAAACTTGCAACAGTTACCTGGCATAATGTGGAAGTACATACATTACAAGATTTACTATGTGTGTTTCACTACACAAAGGCTGTTTCATATATACAGATAATTTAAAAAATATGCAAAATGTTTCCCTGCATTAAAATATCCCCTAACTATTGTGTTTTCTATTTTCATTTAGATTAACATTATTTTCTTTTTCCCTAAAGTCCTACACTAAAACTGTTTATCATGTCATACAGTTACTATAAATTTCTGATTATTTTCTATAAGCCAGTATTTTACTAATAATAGATTACACTAACCTAATTTTAACCTGCCAAAATGTTTATTTTGTTGCTAATATAGAAAATTGTACAAAACTTTGGTGAAGTTAGAAAAGCAGATTAGATATTCAGGTAAATATTAATTCAGCAATCCATCAAGGTATTAGACCATCTGCTAAGGTCTCAAGAGTTCTTTATCATTGACAAAGAAGGGAGAGAGTGTGGGCAGAAGCTGCAATCCCGTTCAGCTAGATGTATTTCCAAGTGTGGGAGAGAAGTCATCATTCAATGATCATTTAACAAACCAGATCCGCCTATCTAAACTGCTGTTTAAGTACCTCAAATTCATCTAGGTCCATACCAATACAGTCCACTTTCTAACTCAAAGTGACTGTGTTTTCCACCAGCTCCCTTTCAGTTAGACTGTGGGTAGCCAGGCAGGGAGCAGTCAAGAGCCAGAAGATCAGAAGGAACATGAGGAAAGATAAATCTAGTAAAGTGTTGGGCATTAAGCTGGCTCCTGGATGCTGCTGCAGTGCTATTTCTTTGTCTAAAGCAGACCTAAATAGAATATGTTCCTGTTCGTGGGACTGACCTGGAACCACAGTAACGCCTGTTCTAATTCCCGGGACCGAAGGTAAGACTCTCCTCTCCAAGGCGCTATCTGTCATGACTTCTATGCTTCTAACTCACTGTGGCCTAAGGGGAATGGAGGAGCACACTCGGAATAGGGCATAAAATTACGAGTTCACTCTTTCTTGCGATGAATAGAGCCAAAAGCCCAGGTTCCCATTTTTCATACGGGGGCCTTCTCTCTGCCAGATAGTGAAGGAGGTCAGAAGTAGTATAGCAAAGCAGTAAGTGTGGGTACAACCCATTAGGTGCACATCCACAGTAGAAGGTTGTGCAAAATAAAGGTCAAGGAGACATGCAGCAAATACTGACTAGTGTCTCTCTATACCTGTAGTAGCGCGCTAGATAGATGACTTAAAAAGGACTTATCTGCCACTTCTTGTTACCTGAGTTGCATGAACAGCACGTCTTCAGGAGTGGAAGCCTTTCTTCATCAAACTCATAGGGCTCTTATGTGGTTATTTTTCTCCCTTCTTCTCTTGGTTGTTTCTCAGGAATTGAACAATATATGACATGCAACCTGCACCTGCAACACTTCTGTGCTTGCCATCTTATAATTTAGCTATCTAGAAATCACATAACAATTATAAACCTTAGTCAAGGATAAAAATGAAGTGATCATGCTTCCACTGCAAATATTGCTTAAGATTGTTGATTATTACCACTAATTGCTATGACCATTCTATCACGTTTGTTTTGGGGAGAACAAGTATTTTAAAAGGTAATGAGTAATAACAACACGGCTAAGCCAAAATTCTCCAAGGCTCTATCTAGACTAAGATGCAGCTGCATGCTCTGAGACTGGTCCCTTAATTGTAGAAACTGGGTATCTAAATAGACTACATTGTGGCTCTTTTATGGCTCATGAACTCACATTTTCTGTCTTTGAAAATGCATGGCTGATACTTACATTGATCCCACCTTGGTGGGGAGTCAAGACACAGGAAGGACACATATACAGACCCTTCAGCTGGGACACACAGCTTTGCTAACCTCTTATACCAGCTGTACAAAGTCAGGGCAGGGTAAAACAGAGGAATAGCTTAGGAGTAAATACCAATACAAGAAGCACTAAAATCCATTATAAATTATAAAGATTGAAATGTTTAATTGTGAAAGCAAAAGGAGATCGTTCTTAGGAAGACTTGTAAGTCTTTCTTCAATACTGTGGGCAGGATTAGCGAATAATATTCTTACTGCCAAAAATTTTCCCCATACTGCTACACAAAGTAACTAACATCTTGGGCTTAAGGACATTTACCCTTTCCCTATTAAGTTCATGATATTGCACATTTACTAAAGACTTTTTTTAAGTGCTCACTGAAAATCGTGAACAAACGCTACCAAATAAAACCCAGTAGGCTGGAAAGGGTTGACTGGCAGTACATCCCTGTTGTCAGGGCTGTTCCTCCCTGACATCAGCAGGGCTTCATGTGGTAGAACTTCTCTGTACGGAGCTGTGAGCTTCTGACTGGTTGGCCCAGGCATTACGCTTTAACAACTGAATTATATCTGTGGGCTAAAAAGTCTTGTTTTGTTCCTCATGAAAAAAAAAAAAAGTATATAAATTTCTTTGCTTGAGAGATCCATACTCCTTACAAGAAAAACAACAGTTGTTCTAGGAATTATCATCACAATCTGTGTCCTCGCGTGATTAAAATAGTATCCTTTCTAATACATTGTGATGTTCAGAACAATTATTTATATTTCCTACAACTAAAAGTGCATTGTATTATTTTGTTTTCAATCAGTTAGCCTTATCAGCTGGCTGGAATAGAAGTGGTGGGAAATACAGTTAATATGTACTGAGAGTCATAATACAGAGAACTGCAGCACTGCCAAATTACTGCCAACAACAACAGATAGCTAATTTCCTTTAACTGCTATGATTCCTATTAAAAGTTATTGTAATAGCTGACTTCTTAAAACCTAAAGCTTGCTTCACAGTACACTTCCAATATCAGTTTTGTGTGACACTTTGTTATGGTTTGAAAGGGGCAGGCAAAAATCTTATTGGCTTTTGCTGCCAGGACCCAGTGAATGAGGGGTGGAGTTTAGGACCCTGTTGTGAAAAGGGGTCTGGGTGTCAGATATCAGGTATCAGGTGTTGGTATTCGACCCATTTTCCTGCCAGACTCTATAAAAACCAGGCGGACTGGGGGCTTTCCCTCTTTTGCCCTCGTGGTCTCTCCGGCTCCAGTCAGTCTCTCTCTCCGGCTCTTGGTCTCCTCTCTGCCTCACTCCCGCACTCCCTGCCGGTCGCCATGTGGAGTCAGCACAGAGAAAGGCCCAGTTTCTGTTACCAGCTCGCCACGTGGTCTGCAGCCTCCAACTGCATCGGATGCTGGAGTTTTGGACTCTTTTCTTCCCATCGGCTTTGCAGTGAAGGACCTTTCAGCAGCCTGTATCGCCGGTCATCTGAGCTTGGGTTGTATATTTTTGTATATATGCATTTTCCCTTTCTCCCCACCTGTTACTATTCCTCCCTGTGCCATTAAATTTGTTATTAGTTTTCAATTTCCAACCTGAGCCGGTTCTTCCTTACTCCCCTTCTAAATTTTTGGGGGGGAGTGATAGAAACAAAACTCTGTCTGGTTTGTGGCTTGCCCTGGCCGTTTGCTAAACCAGCACACACTTCTGAAAGGTGTAAAATCAGCAGCTTCAATTATTTATTAAAAGCAGGTGTTCACACACAAATGTGCTGTTAGTCCCAGTAAGGAAAATCAGACTGGCTGGGAAAACTGTATTACATTTGTCTGATTTTCAGCTGAGGATGTTCTAACAAAATAAAACATAATAGAATTATCACAATTGATCATAAAATATTATTTTACTACCTAATATACTACCCTAACTTATTTTCACTGTTGCATATAAATATACACATTTTAAGAGGAGGCACAGGCAAAAGTTTTTGCAAGTGTTAGAAGCATTGAATAAGATGTTGGAAGAACAGCAGAAAATTTATTATATAGAATAAAACTAATGGACCTTGACAGCACTGTCTGCTTAAGCTTTTCCTTTTTGCTTCACTTTTTCATTGTTTATTCAGTTTAGGGCTACTAGTAAAAAAATTGTAAATCTAGTAACGTTACAGCACCCAAACTCGATACAGAATGAAAAAGTATCTTTGGCACCTAATAGTCTTCTGTGAGCTGTTTTCGTTTTGTTCCAGTGGCATCCACCCTGCTTCTGTGTTCATCTTTTGGTCTAAGCAGCAAAAGCAGTTGTGTCTGAGTTGTACTGGAGATGACTATTTTCACATGACAAGGCTACCTTCCATGCTGGGCAATTAGTAAGCTTGTGGTAACAGAGCCGTCCATAGAATCACAGAATCATT
>VZRW01008036.1:2211256-2268935 GCA_013398125.1 Aegotheles bennettii | reverse complement strand
TATATATTATATTATATATAATTTTCCGAAAAACGTGGTACAACTTAGTTGATTTTTAAATGGATTCATACAGTCTACACCATACACTAAAGTGAGAAGGTAATTCAGGGTTCCTAAGCTACCCTTGCTAAAAACAAAAATAAAATAAACCTTTAATAGTACTTCCCCAATATTCATATTTTGGTCAATCCTGTTTTTCTTGTTTAAAAAAAAAAAGAAGAAAAAAGCTGTAAGCAACAACATTTTGTCTGAAAGTTGTAATGAGTTTTCAATGCCAAAGATGCAGCTGTCAATATTACCAGAATGAGCGCTATGTACTATCAGAGGTATAAATCACTCTCCATTATTTTGATTATATTTCTATGGTTTTTAATTTGGAATCACAAAATCTTTTATAAGGCTCTATAAACTCACCTGTATATGTTGTTAAAAAGAACACTGGATGTCTGTACATTTTGCAATGTAAGATATAATGTAAGTGAAGTTAAGTATTTTAAGAAAATCATCCCAAACTCATAAGTATGCATACATACATACATACATACATGCACACATGAACACACACACACATCTCTCTTTGACATAGATTTGTGAAACTATAAAAATATATTGCCTAAAAATATTTCTCTTGTGGCTAGGAATAGTTGTTGATAGAATTCAAATTACCAAGGCAAAGTATATGCCAAGCTATTGACTCTTTTATCACAAAGGAGATTTCCAATTAGGAACATGGCACATTCTCAGCTGACCCCTCTCCTATTGGAGTTAAAATGGGGTTCGCTACCATCTTTGTTGGGAAAAGGATTAAGCCCTTGCATATAATCTTTATGTTCTGTAATAATTCTGTGGTCTGAAACAGTATCTTAGAACGTTTTTTTTTTCTATGAAATACTGAAAAAAGTAAACTTTCAAAGGTAAAGTTTAAAATTACTTTCATGTCCATGGAGTTTAAGTACCATTTACTAAATGTAAAAATCTAGTAAAATGTTTTTTTCTTTTTTTTTTCTTTTTGTATTGTGGTTTTTTCCCCACTGTATCTTAATATGTCAAATATTGAAAGCAAATGAGAGAACACTGTGTTATCAACTGATGGCTGGCCAAATTTAGATAAATTCCTAGCTATGTTTCAATATTAAGTAAGATAAGAGAAAACCCCTCATTGGTTGCAGTGGATTTCGGATCATGCTGTTATATAGAAATTCTGGTATCCTCACCAGTGCTGCCATATGATGAATATGTGAAAAGCTGAATTTAGCCACTGCTATGTTGTAATAAGAGTTTGGGTTTCTTCCCTTTGATTGTTTTTTGTTGTTGTTGTTTTTTGGTTTGGGTTTTTTTTTGGGGGGGGGTTGTTTGTGTTAGGGGGTTTTTTGGGGGGGTGGTGGCAGTTTTGTTGTTTGGGTTTTTTTTAATGTCTTTATAATGATAGTTTCTGTTAGATAGAAGTATATAAATCATCTGTATGGAAACCATCCTGCTATGGATCCAAACAAGACTCCTGATCAATTTGCGAGAGCTCTTTGTACAAACAGCTACTGGACCAAGCCCTGAAGTTACTCATTTAATACTCCAAACAGAAAAAAAAATCCATTGAACACTTTTACTGTGTACGTCTAACATATTTGTATAACTACAAAATATTTTCTGGGACCCTTTTTAAAATGTATATGTTATAGAAAACACAATCAAAATAAGTACCAAAACAGGTGTTGATTTGAGCAAACACACCAGTGAAATGTTTCTCTAGCTGTAGGTAGCTGGTTTTGGGCACCTACATGCTTTGTTAATTTTATGAAGAAACACAATGAAATTTGTGACAAAGGATTCATTTAAAGAAGTTTGTTAAATTCTTGTTTCTGCTTTTAAAGCAGGAAAGTCCTTGCCCTTCTTAGAACTGTTTTTTCAAATTACCTCTCTAATATTAGACATATACTGTAAGTTAAGGTTGTTTTCAATCTTTGGGAGGAAATGTTTTTGCTTTCTATTTCATGGACAATTAGAGTGTTTTTATTTAATGAAATTGCCTTCACATTTTGCACACCATTTTTTCTGAAAAACCATGTCATACCCTGTCATTCCTTCTCTAACTGAACTCTTTCCATGAACAGTGTGTGTGATATATGCACCCATTTAATTATTTCCTTTTGTTTTAATGTTACATAATCTAGACATTGGTCCGTGTATGCACAGAAACCTGTCTGAATCTGTTGGGAGAGTCTTAGAGGGAATCACGATAGGACACAGAACTGTTGAGGAAAAGGAAGGTTTTAAATACTACAGCCTGGGCTCCCAGGATAATCCAAGACGTAGCTTTTGCTGTTTTCCCTAGCTCATTGTGAATTTCAGTGTGATAACATTTGAGGACACAAGTTTAGGACATGTTAAAAACCAGTACATAGCTGCTGTGTCTCAAGAGAAGTGCTGAGAAGCACACTTGGCAGTACAGAGGCTCAATTTCTCCTGTTTCTTTGTTTTAGTGGGGAAGATACCTGTTGCATCCAGCCAACTCCTATTGCAATTGACTTGTTCAGCATCTCCCATATATATCATCATGCTACTAGGTGCCTATCTGCAGTGGTAGGTATGTAACTGCCTTTACACGTTAGCTTTTGTATTTGCCACTTCCTTTAAGCGTATGTGATGCAAATGTCTAAGGACTCAGATTTGCATATGGCACACAAACTGCAGTAGTTTGATTGAAAACGTTTAGATTGGATATTAAGGGGAAATAGCTATGCCCATAAATTGGGATAGGGGAGGTTCTGAAATCTTCATTAAATATTTTCAGAAATAGTTCAAAAAGTACTTGTCAGGGATGATATAAGTGTACTTAAACTTGCCTCAGAGAAAACACGTGGACTGGCCTCCCAGTCCTGTCCTTCTATAACGTTCCTACTAGGGCATGCTAAGTAAGCTTTAGAGGATGTGATCTGTGCACAGCTGTAGGGATAATAATGTTCTGTCCTTCAATTAGGTATCAGAAGCAATATTTAATGTTCAAATTTACAATTTATGAGCATAATAGAACAAGCTGTCTGTGTGGAGAACTGTCTTTGGAGTAAATTAGAGTTCCAGCACAGAAGATAGGATCTTATAAAGGATAACAAAATGGAAACAGATCTGTAAATCTTTTTTTATTTTTAATTCCTGATTTAGATATGTAGCAATGGGTTTCTAAGCAGCGTGCCTGTTCAGTTTCTTCAAAACCAGACTTTAGGTTCTTCCAGAAGGATTCTTCCAAAACTTAGAAATACTAAACTATTTAACTACTTAAAATAAATTTCCAATTATTCAATGCAAGTTTTTATTAAGCTGCTTACTGAGAGAAAGAAAAAAAGAGGTATTTCCATTAATGTAATCTCAGCTGATTTGAACAAGGTGTAGTAATTTTTCATCAGTATTGTTGCAAAATTAAATGGAATGACAATGCACAGATACATAGAACTTGTAAAGATTATGCTTCCTGCATTATTGTCACTGTGTATGTGTGTGAGGAGATATGTGCGTGTGTATATAGTTATATTTTAAAATCTGGTAAGTTGCCACTGGATTTTTTCTTACAGGAGTACGCTTCTATCAGTAAATGCAAACAGAAGGATAGAAACATATTTCTGATACTACAAAGTTAGACTTTTTCCTTAGCGTAGAATGGAATTTTGCATTCCAGATTTGAACTCAGCCCCTTTCTCATGCATTATACCCAAAACCAAGCACACATTTCAGTATTTGACTTTCCAAATTTTCACCTACTCATGGTAGGCTTTTTTTTTCTTTTCTTTTTTTTCAGTACTATCATTCCTCAGGGTAAAGGATGGATAAATAGATAGTCTTCCTAGGCTGATAAACTGTCATTGCAATTTTGCAAGGCTGTTAAATATTTGTATGTCTTACGTGGAGAAAGCTGATCACATCCTGCCATTGTTCCATGTTCAAGTCTTGAGTTTTCTGGCATTGGGACTTTAGAATTAAAATCTATACAAAGGCGTAGGGGACAAAATAAGCATCTTTGATACACATTTAGTTGTTGCAACTTGATTGCAAAACATTGACATCAGATGTCTATAAAGAACAGAAAGTTACTTATTCTATTTGCAGTAATGTAAAAGACAGCCAGTAAGACTTTATTATAATTAGGAGAAATTCTGAAACTGTGAGTTAAATCCATTGCACTGATCCCTACAATCAGAGCTCAAAGTCTTTCTAAAGAGCTTCTTTGTTTTATTTTGTTTCTAATCTGCTAATCTGTCTTGGTATGAAGTAGATACATATATATAAAGAAATACACACATCCATTAAAATCCATTGTTAAGTATCTGTGTTTTTGTAGATACCCTCATATGTAAGAAATTAGTAAGAACTAACTTGGACAGCTTTCTTGAATTGAAATTGTTTTTGAATTTGAATTTGTTAATAAAGTTCATGATATTGACAGACATCAGGAAAAATGAAATCTATGTGGGTGTAGTTCTCCAGAAGGCAAATGCTTCATTTAGGAAGCATCCTGTCAAAAATGTATAAATGTGAGTGCTGGAAATCTTGCTGAGTCAAGATGAAACATACTGTGCTAAAGCTTTCTTGTTCGCTGTGTCAGCACTGATTATAGTGTCCTCTGGATGTTCACCACTTTAGTCAATCAGAAGTTACCAAAAATGGCAAAAGGGTTTCATATAACATTTACCATTCTTAATGAAGGGAGCCGAAGGCAATAGGTGAATATATACTAAAATATTTATGTATGTTATACAATATGGAAAATTCAGTTAAGCCAAGCAGTTAATGAAACAGTATGCTTCCAAATACATGCACTTCAAAGATTAAAAGTTCACCTGTGCTCAACTCGAAAGCATATTTTGGATAACTCATCTTTGAGTTGCACTAACAGTGAAGAGTGTTGTATTGTGTAACAAAGCCTTACGACAACATGATAAAGGGAATGTAACCAAACCAACCTTAAGTTTTAGAAATCTTGGATCCAAACATTCATGTTCCAAAACTGAACTGTATTTTATATGCATCAGAGCCTAATTCCATTAAAGGCAATGGCCCAAGCCACAGTGATTCAAAGGGGAGCAAAAGGAAGTTTTCATTTCTTTCTTTATGCACATGCATTTTTAAGCAAGAGCAGCCTACAATAAAATTATCTGACACCAGAAAAAGGGGAAGTTCACTAAGCTCTGCTTTTAACAAGCTGCGCAATCAAGTTTGAAATTTGGACATGGCTAAGTGTCATTTTAAAACAGACATGTTTCTCAAAGCAAAGTAACACAAGAAGCTAAATGATGTCACTGTTCAGATTTTCTAAGAAGACAAAGACAGAAATGCAGTCCTGAAAAGACCAATTCGTGTTTGTACTATGCAGAAGGGCAGAAAATTTAATTCATTGGAGCATTCCTAACACTGCCATAGCTGTGGGTTGAAAATGAGAGCAAAGCAAGCAAGGAAAATACCAACCCCAACAACTGATGTTTCAAAAAGTTTTGTTTTGGAAGGTAACAAACAGATCCTAAACACATTGAGTCCTTTCAGACCTGGACTGAAAGGTGTTTCCTATCATCTTTGCTGCTCTAACTTTTACGTGGAGTATAGAAGCAGTCCTCTGAAGGGTTTGCGTGGTCACCTCAGTGTGTGGGAGGTATTCCCATTTGATGAGAATAAACCAGAAAAAAGACTTAGAAGAAGTCTGATGGTAAAATTACCTAGTAATTCCATTCCCATCACTAAAGCTTTTCTAGATAGGTATCAGAATAATTTAGGGCTGAAATTTTATGGGCTGCCGACAGACGAGCAGTGGTGTGGCACTGTTCCTCTCTGAAGAAGAAAAAAAAGAAAAAAAAAGAACATTCTCTACATTCTCTGCTTTTCTTGCAGATGACATTAATTGGTACTTAAATAGTGCTTTGTTCAGGAACATAAATATCACGAAAGAGAAAGATTTCATCACGAGAGCAATATATTTCTTGTGGCTTATGCTATCTGCAAAAAAAAATGATGAATGCAAGCAAACATTCTCCTGCTCAACCCCCTGAAGATGAGGCTAAATGATGCCCTTGGAGCTCAGGGCCATTCAGTGTTTTTAAGAGGCTTGGTTTGATTTATATTTTGACTGTCAACAAAGAAAGAGAAGAGAGGCAGAGTGCTGGAAGTAAAAGATAGTTAATTAATATAATCTAGGGAGAAAATACAATATACCTTGTAATGATATCATTAAACCTTGCTGAGCTCCTGGAAATGATCTGTTAAAAATTAAACACACAAACAAACAAAACCTGCAAAATAAGAAACAAGTATGCTCCTTGACACTCCGAGTACACATTTAAATTAGATCAATCACAGCTGAGGTGAAAAATAATGGCAAGTGAAGCATCATATTGTTTCTTACACCTATTTCCAGGGGACAGTGGGGGACAGCCCCTGCATCCAGCACCTCCCGGGCACGGGGATGGGCTGAGGCTGAGATGAGCTGTTGGCCCATGGTGGGGGTCAGGATTAGACCCAGCATAGGGAACCAGGGTCAGACACGGCCTTGGGGCAGCTGGGCTGGGCATGGGCCCTAGCTATGGCCACCCCACGGCACATCAGGGAGCCTCTCCCCACAGCCTCCAGTAGGATGGGGCCACCCTTGGCTTCATTGGTGCTAAGCCAGCCCTGAGCCCGAAGAATCAACCCCCCTGGAGGGTTTCTTACCCTGTTGTGAAAACAATTTACAAACTTCTTTCCCAGATATATTATTACATTCTGCTTCAAATACTACTTTTTAATGGATGTTACTTCATTGTGCTTTTCACAATTCATGTTAGGTTTTTTTGGGGGGTTCCTGGCTGGGGGTTCCAGCCCAACTTTTAAATTATGACAGATGGAGTTCAATTGGCCTTTATCATATAGAAACTTCTATTAAGGTTTCTGGGTTTAATTTTGCTACTTTAATTCTTGTTGTCACTTCCTGTATGACAACACAGGAATTAATTTTATTTTATTACTAATGAATAAAATTTCATTTATTTACTAAATCTGAGCCAAGAAGTACTACTTACCCAGAAAAAACTCCAGGCAAGAGTAGGCAGTTTGCCTTTTTTTTCTTTTTTATATAAATCATTTCCAGACCTCCTCTGTTCAGTGATAAGGACATGAAATGCAGTAACAGAAAATACTTGAAGTCTGCACGGTGTTTTGTTGGACTAGTGAAATTTCTTTCCTGTTCCCATTCTATCTGGAGTAAACTGGAAACCACCATTTGCATGCAAACTTGTTCAGGTGTTTAATTCCGCATCTGCAGAGTGAAATCTGCAACTTCACTGAACATGCTGCTAATATTCAGAGATCCAAAGCTTCAGGAAAAAAGAAGAAAGCAAAATATGTCTTACTGTCCTCATCCAAAAAATAACCTTGAGCACTGGAAAATCTGTGCATAGCTGGAAATTGAAAAAACATTTATGTCAAAGTTAGATTTCTATTGACTGCTGTTCTCTGTGCTTTATATCCTTTATTAGTAAGCAAAATATACTCCAGTGTTATGACAGATGCCTGTATACTGTCCTCATTTTACTGAAGCATTGTTGAGAAATTTCATAATGCAGTTTATTGCAGAGGTGGGAATAGAACCTGGTTCCTAAATCAAAATAATAAGAAAAAAAATCCCCACAACGACAGTGATTATAATATAAAATAATGTAAAACCACATGGGTGCTACAACACTGAGATCTCCCCACATGCAGGTTAATGAGCTAACTAGTAGTCTGGAGAGCAATATGTAATTTGGTGCCCTTGGTCTCTCTGTCAAAAGAATATATAATTATTCTTTGCAAAATGGGACAGCTTCAAAGTGAAAAATGAAGAGCGCTTAATCTTTCCACTCAGAGCCTAAATCCTTTTGGATTTGATGATTAGGGAGGGTTGGGAAAAGAAAATTGGTTCTAGATCCCATCATATAAAAGAAGCATTTGTTCTCAGCGGCCAACATCGTGGGGAAATACTACGATCAGTATGGTATAAAAAGGGCCACTATCGGCATTTCTTTCCCTGGTAGTTTTCTGTCCAATACATCTTCCCAGAGCACCTAAAAATAGGATCTTATTTTGTTAAGATGTTTGGTAAGATGTTAAAGACTAAGTACCTAAGATTTCCAGACCAGATGGTATGACTTTTGGAATGTTTTTTCAGGATGTGAGAAATCTGTATTCTGTTTTCTCCATCTCAGATAATTTCTGCATTCATATCCAGCTTAGAAGAGTTTCTAACCAGCACATTGGAGGAGTATCTCCTGTTTTGCTGTTCCAGTCAACAAAAGCACTTAACTTGGTGCAGGAAATAGGCACATGTGCCACCTTCTACAGCTAATCACTAATTAAATATAGACTAATTTCCTTGCTCTCCACTGAATATTTAGTATTGTATAAAAGTTTTTGCCCAGTAGGTATTTGTAGATGACACATGGAGTGTTTTACAGAACCAGTAGAGAGCTTGCTGTCTTGCAAAGGGAGAGACCAGGAGAGCAAACCACACCTGACATGTTAGTCACATAGATGAATGTATTATCAGGAAATACTGGGACATAATGGTGGTAAGGGCAGTCTAAAAATCTTACACAAACAGAATGCATTTTTGGGTAGGAGTTAGCTGGTATTTACCTGGCAGATGTTGAAAAGTTCAGGGATTCTGGAGAACTGGATACATTTCCGGAAGGGAAGTCTTTCCTAAGTCATCCTATTGATGACAACAGAATTATTGTACCACTTAAGTTGGGAAACAATACTTCACTGTTTCCCTGGAATAAGTACCTGCACACTAGTATTATAAACTGGAAAGAGAGAAAAAATGAAATAACAATGTGGCTTATGGAGTTGCTGGTATAAAAAGAGGATTTGCCCATCCCTCTGACTCCCTTGGGCTACTTCAGTGGCCTCAGATATCCTGGGGCTGCATCTCACCTTGGTTCCCCTCACCAGGCCTGACCTCCCCCTGTGGGCCAATGTTCCAGCCCTTCCTTAGCTCAGCCCTCTCGCCAGGATGGTGCTCCATGCCTAGGGCTGGGGCTGTCCCCAGCCTCTCTCTGCCTGCCCTGCTCCTGACTGGGGTGGTGGGATGGGCCCTGCCCTGATGCCCCCGGGGAGCCCCCAGCCCCTCAGCACCCTGACCCTGGGAGGTCATCGTTCCCAATTCTCCCACCCTGATGGACGATCAGCACTGTGAATGCCTCTACCAATACATGTTTACTTAACCCGTTCTTACAGACTGTTCTATAATGCCAGGCACAACAAGCCTCCGTTGTACAAGAGAGACCCCAAAGAGGATGGAAAAATGAATATTTCACTTTGAGATGGAGTTTTGTTTTCACAATTTTATGTCCTTGATGTTATGTTACTGTAAAACAGTAGAGTATTTAGATTGCAGAATAATAGTTGTTTCAAATAAATAAAACAAGAACATTTCCTGTGCTTATGTTGTCACTAATGTTACTCAAGGTCCTTGTGTTATCTTCTTGGTCGTGGTTTGCTCTTACAACAAAGAACCTCGCACCTCTCTCCCTCTTTCCTCAATCGCCTCCCCTAAGACACTGAAGTTGGCCTGACAGTACCTTGAGCAAGTAAGATAATGAGGGAAACTGTAGGACACATATGAAAATAAATTCATTTGAAGAATTTTGTACACTTGTTGGTGTGCAGGTAAAATCCCACTTCAATTCCAGCTTAGTCTAAATAAACCAAGGAGAATAAAGGTAGGTTCCTCGTCTAGTGTATATCTGAGTAATTTCAGTCTACTACAGGTGAATACTTTGCCCTGCCAGGTCTATTGTAAAGAGCGTGAACTGGCCCATTAATCAAAATACCAAACATTTATGTAGAACTACAATATTATAGTTGAGTGACTGTACATAAATAATCAATAAATGCAAACGGAATGAAAAAGTGAGATATGGGTTTGTCCCTCTCAAAGTCACAGCACAGAACTCACAGCTTACAGGAGGAGAAATAATATAAAAGGGTATCTGAATTAATTGCCCTGTACTCCTGGTATAAACTCATTATATCACAAGTTAGTCAATTTTTCAGCAGCCATCCAGACTGTATTGCTTCCAGGGTATATTTCTAGAAGTGAAGATCAATTCCTGCTCCCACCCTATTCCCAGGATTTGTGTTCCCCTAGGGTTTCTGAAGAAGAAAGAGGGGGGCAACAGAGACTGTTCTGTCTTCCTGCTGGTGAGAATACCTGTCTGGATTGATCTTGTATTTTAGCACCTTGTTTCCCCCCTGCATTTTTACTCAACATACTGAAGCTAAATTGGGAGAAAATAGTTTGCTTTAAAGATCAAAATCTCAGAAGGCTTTGAATCCTTAAATAATATGGAAGATCACAAGAAACCCATTCAGGTTACAAGAATCTGTTCATCACCTTGAATTATATCAGTACCATCCTTCTCTTTATTGCCCTTCGAGTGTGCAGAGTCAAAGACAAAATGACATAACAAATTACACTCTGTGGCCTGCTGATTTCTGGCTGCCATTTGTATGTTAAATCACCAGCAGCTGTCATGATCAAAAAGAGTGGTAGTCAGTGTTGGAGGGGATAAACACACACAGACAAAAATGAGGGCTTGATTCCTTAGAGGGAAAAAGCAAAACAAAATAGAAATGGAGTGGTACAGGAGATACAGGTGGTGAATGAATAACTCACAATGTTGTAAAAGGAATATGGGGCAAGTGCTTTATAAGCATCACTTACATATCTCAGTACTTCTGCCTCAATTTGTATTGCGTGTTGCCTCTCAAAAAGTGAATGGGAAATGCTTTTAAATGTCAGGCATTTTTATTAGGGTTGCTTATGTGTGCTTATGTCTTATAATAAGCAAAAGCTTGGGGTTTCAGAAGCTTAGAGCTAACTCTCATATTTGGGGGGTAATGCCATCTGCTTCTTAGCCCAGTGAGCTCACTTCACTGGGACATCACCGTGCAGCTACTTTTTGGCTACCTTTCTTTGAATGAGCTGGGGAACAGGCCATTCCTATGAAACCATCACTTGGTCTGTACGCAGGCTGAAGAGAAATTCCTTCACAACTCCCAACTGAAATGAAATTAGTTGTTGAATGCATTTTTCATCTAAAATTACTTCATGTCTCCAAAGACTGAATTTAAAAATTTCTGAGCAACCAGAGCTCCTGTTTTGGTCAAAGGGTGCCAGGTACACTCAATGTTTTTCAAAATGAAGTCAGTACCTTAAAAAAGAGTCCAACTTCCTTTCTCCATCAATTATGGATGCAGTATTTCCATCTTTATTTCAGTGTTAAGCTTTCTTTGTTCAACAAACACAAGATACATTTACAAATGCCTCCTGGAAGGTACCATGAATTCTTCTTCCTCCCTTAGCTGCATATTTATGCAATCCATGCTGAGCACTGTTTTGCAGGTAGAAACTTATGCATGAAACAGTGTTGAATCCCTCTTGTTTGTAGATTGGGTACCTTTCAACTGACTGAATCTCACCTGCTACATCTGTTAGCACTTCACTGGAAAATGTCTTTCCTTGATGGCCTGTCACTCTTCAATAAAGATCCTTCCCTTTTGTTCCTAATCTCTGCACAGCACTGCTCTCTCTTTGTTAGATGGATCACTTCTCCAGAATTCACAATCTTTAATAAACACACCATTGACAAAATGCTTTCATCTATTCTTCAGGTTTTGTAACATCTCTAGAAATTATTTTGCTCCTTCTACATGTTTTGCATAAACTTGTCAGCAAATCTGTTTACCTCACACTCAGAGAACTAAAGTTTTTAGTTTTTAAAAAATCTTTGTTCTTCTCCCAGCTCAGTAACTATTCATCAGACGGCTTGCACTCTTTGGCACTGTTTTTTTTAACCACTCACCGTGACAACTGAATTGATCATACACAAGCCCAGGGCTCAGATATCCCAGTGGTATCAGTGTAAAAGATAAATCCAAGACCCAGATTTTTATTATATGTAAAACACTTGCAGTAGAGTCTTGAGATTTTGAGTTTTAGTTTTAGCATGTGCCACAAATTGACACCATCCAATGTCCCCATGCAAATATACTTGACATTCTGTATTATACATAAAAAAGTTACTTGCATGTATCATACAAATTCCGTTTCATATTGTATGTGACCTGCTGATTAATGAAATGCATGCAACTGTCAGTACAAGGACAAAATACCTTTTCTTACTCACATTTGGGTGTGGGCAACAGATTTTTATGTATCAGTAAACAACAGCATGCAGGAGACCCATTCATAGGCAGTCGCTTGTACTAGTGAATGGACAAACACACTAATAAAAAAGGACCTCACCATACTTATCTTACAGTTTAATAATTATAGTCAACAGCAGGATTTACACAAACAGAGGACCACAAGGGAAAATAACCAACAATGAGAAGCAGGAACCTAATCTATACAGTACTGAAATTCAGTGGTACTGCATAAAAGGTGTGTAGGAAAGATGGGCTGCTAGCAGAGGATGAGCAGGGTTGAAAGGAGTTGATGATTAGAGCTTTTCTCCACAGAAATATTAAGCCTGGAATTTCAGTACTTGCATAACACCCGAGGTTTGTCCAGGGACTCAGCCTGCAGAACCAAGTGCTGAAGTTAAGGTGTGGCCGACCTTTTGGAAATCCACAAGTTTGAATTGTGGTTGCAGGTCCTAGCCCAGATCCATCCCATCCAGGTTTAGACATCAACATTTGGTGACCTCATTAGGATACGGCAGCAAGGTGCTAAATAATACAGGGAAAGAGAGGAGTATCAGGGAAAGCTGAAATTGAAGCAGCACTGAAATGACTGCTGGTGTTGCTTGCCTAGCCAAGAGGGAGCTAAAGATAACTATGCTCCAAATTTTGATGCTTCGTTTCAGTGCCAAAACTCCAATACAATAACCTCAATCTTAGGAGCTGCACCTTCTCAAGTCCCAAGGCAGAGAGTCCTCTTCAGAAGCTGCACGTTGACCAGAGAAAGCTGCATTTTTAAAATCTTGGCTAAACTGAGTAATTGTTCATTACTCATCATTCAGAAGTCAGTGCCAAAGTTAGAGCCCTTACCTAGGAAGTGGCATGCCCGTGGTCTGCTCCCACCCACAGCCCCGGCTGGCTTCTGTCACATCACTGTGATGTGAAGGAAAGGGCACATGAGGTAAGGGTGACTGCACACTGGCCTGTTTTGGAGATCAGTGACATACATTTAATCACCTTTTTCTCTTGGGACACACCATCTAACACAGGTCTCGGGTACTAACTAGGCAGCCAGTAGCACTTGAAACCATAGCCCATTGTGGGACTATTAACAATGAAGATGGAGCTTTTTTGCTAGTATTAAAATTTCTTTTCTTTTTTTTTTTTTTACATGTTAACTGCCGCTAACCGTTATTTTAAAATAGAAGATAGCAGCTAAAGTTTTAAATCAACAACAGAAACTCAAATAGTTACTGCAGTTCATTATTAACTTGGAAGAAAACAGAGCAGCGATTATTTCCCTAATTGTCCTTAAAGTCATTATTACATATGCAAGTACAATTTGGTAGTCTCCAGAGTCTTTCCCTCATTACACTGTGTGATTCACTAAATTACACAATTGTGATTAGTGCGGCAATCGGTGTCCAAGTGGTATCAGGCAACTACTGGGCTCCTTTTGCGGAGGTCAATTTAATTACATTGTGCATGACAGAAACCAGGCCAACTGAGTATTGCCTTTGCCACCAGCAATTGACACCTGAGTGTTAATGAGCTGGTAATTAAGAGTTGGCACAGACAGGCACATTTTAGTGTTTGGGACTGGGATTACCATATGCTTCAATGCCTCTCTGCTAAAAGCCTCAAGTTACCCATTTTCTAAGGTATACAGGATTTTAAAATAAAGACAAATTATGGCATTTGCAAATAACAAGCAAGAAAACACTTTTATTCAGAGCTGAATGATGCCTCTCATGAGCTTCTGAGAAATCCTCTCTTCCTACTTGTAATCTTTTTGACAGCATTTTACTATTTGTAATACATGTTTACCAATACATGCTCACACCAGAATTGCCTATAATCAAAGGGATGTTTTAAAGTTTGTTTAAAAGTAAGCAATCATTGTTATTAATTTCACTACTGTGGTTTGGCCTAGAAAATTTAATCAGAGTTGAACCTGTATTGAAAGATCTTTCTTACAATTTAGAAATCAATGCAATAGCTTTTTCAAAGAGGAGAAAAAACAATTTTGGTAAACATTAACAGACATGCATTTGATTACTCGGAGTCTATAAATACAGAAATGTTAGTTGTATTCTTTCCTGTTTTTTACTGATTTCCCTAAGTTGTTCCTCTATCTTTGAGGGACCAGGCTATTGTCATCTGTCATTATAAAAATGAAATTGTGTTGCAGCCTCTTCACAATATAGCTTTTATAGAAAAGTCATGCATCTCTGCATCTGTACATATTCAGGGTGCAAATTCTCTAATCTCTGGTATCATTTATAATATTGGTTTTAACTTTTTGTGAGGCTCTTCTCAGCCAAATGATGATCACCAGGCTCTTCCTAGAAAAAGAGAAAGGCGTGGGTTTGCCTGCAGCATGTCACCCACGGGGGGTGAAATGGCTGGCTGCTTTTGCAGAAGGTAATGAGAGAGGCAAAAGGCAGCTCCGTTGGAGTTGCTTTCCCAGTGCCTGTATGCTCCTTTGAAAACAACCTCTACACACCAGCTCAGTTTATGAAGAAGAAAGAAGCTGATGAAGGAGACTGATCTTAAGGAGAACTGAAAAGTGACTGGCATGAAAGAGAGTGTGATGAGAAGTCGAGGGGGAGGTGGGGAAAGGGACTGGAAAATCAGTGAGACAGAAAAGCTATATGGTAGGGAAACCACCTCTGAAACATAATCACAGAAACATAAACCTCAGAAACATAATTCCCAGAAAACATAATCCCAGAAAAGGAGAAGCTGTGTGGTAGGGAAACCACTTCTGAAACATAATCCCAGAAAATCAGTATTACCAGCACTCACGATTATGTTGCAAATATTCCAATTTATTATAATGTTCCTCAAGTCCTGTAACTGTATGCAGCTCAACTGAAAACTTAAAAAAACGCAATTTTTTAACTGTCATAGACATTTTAAGGCAAGTGTGTAAAGTAAGGTAAATTAAAAACACTCCAGTGATTTTTAGTCCTTTTTATGAGTTTGATGAGGTTAACTCTGCATGTTCAGTGTAAGGAATATCATGAATGAACCGATTTCTGTGAGGCAGCATGTATAATATTTGTAGCTATAATTCCTGTATCTCAGTTTTTTGTTACATAATAGGGTGATACAATACAGTCAAACCCCAAAGATGTTATAGAATTTATTGCCACAGCGAATTTTATATTTTTTAAAGACTGCTTGATGGATGTATCTATTTAAAAGTCCTCTTCCATATCTCTTTCATGACTGGCAGTGTTGCTACAGAACTCTTCTTCCTCAACAGCCTGCAACAGCCCCCATCAGGAAAGGTGCCCTGGGAGGGTCCTTCAGAGCTCTCTCCAACAAACCCACCTTGCAGGTTGCCTTGAGGTCAACCTCCACCTCCACCACAGGAGGCCACCTCCAACCTCCACCCAAGGCCACCGCACCCCCCAGTTGGCAGCATGCTTTCAAGCCATGGGCCCCCCCGTAGCAGCTACTTTTTTCTTTTTAGGTATGCGCAGTGACTTGGTGCAGTGGCTTCGATAATTTTCCAGTGGCTTTATGAATCCACACACTGTTCACATCAGATGAAAAATGTATTAACTTTACTGAATCTTAGTTGTGGGATTTACTCCTAATTTTCTTCTTTTGAGGAGTTTGCTTTTTTCCGCTGAACCCTCCATAGGACATATAGCCTTTTATATGCAGATTGCTATAATTATGCTTTGAAATAGCTTTGAATTCCCAGTGGCTTAAACTGAGAACATGAAAGGGCAAATGTTGCGCTGAGCTGAAGGGTATGAAAGTGGCACGTACATCCGTCTAAAATGAGATATAGGGACAAATAGCTCTTTACACAGCGCCGTCAGTTCTTGACAGTTTATTGAAGGATCTTTGCAGCTACAGAGGCTGTCTTGGGCAGCACGGAAACACTGCCTAGGGATAGCTTATCAGTGTATATTTTTCTTTTTTAATACCGAAAGGTGAGTAGGTGCTAAGAAGAAGCAGACTGCCGGGAGAGCTGCAATCCTCCCCACTGCAGGCTGGCCCCAGGCCCCCAGCAAGCACCGGGCTCCCAGGCTGGGGAGGGGCTATTATACCATTTTACATAATATAAAAATATAATTTAATACCCTGAGGCCCAGCGGGGAGTCCGCAGCCCAGGATGCCCATTACCCCAGGCCTTGGGACCACCCTCGCTGCAGCCAGAGAGCCCGGGGGTGTGGGGCTGAGGGCTGAAGGCCTCTCCTGTGGGAAGGAGAGGTGGGAAGCCATGAAGCTGCCCACCACCTTCTGGCTTTATTTACATATTTTTTACTTTATCTTTTAGTTCACAAGGAGAGACCATCCCAGCCCAGCCAGGCAGGCACCAGGGAGGCTTTGCCCTTCCGCCATGGAGGAGCCCGTCGCTGCCTCCCAGACGTGGCCATGCTGGGGTGACAGGGCAGAAGACATGGAAAACTGATGTATCTTGTTCCACACATTGCTGTTTTAGCAGCATAAAACTGCTGCCTTGGGAAGCAGTTACCTGGTCCTGTTTTTAAAAGCCATGCAAATTCCTCCAGTGAATGGGAATACACCGGGACCCTTTCTATGCAAAGCGTTTTCTCATGTGTACGTTTCAATGCAGCCTGCTAGATTATGTGCATACATATTCAATTTTTGTTTAAAATGTGTTGTCTACGGAATTGTTCGGGTGGTTTTTGTTTTCATTCCTGTTTGCACAAGAAGGATTTGCATTCAGGCCCTCTAAAACACTCGCACGCTATTTAAAACTGTTCGAGTCGCACAAAAGCGTGAAGCTTTCGCTTTGGAGCTTTTAAAAAACTTTTAAGTTGGTCGATTAGCACCGAAATAAAGGCTTCAGGTCCTTGTTTTGCTGAGGGGTGCGCAGGGCGAGCCGCCCCGCCGGGCCTGAGGGGGTGTTAATGGCGGCCGGGCAGGCCCTGCCCACCCCTGGGGCACGGTCAGGGGGGCGGTGCGCCCGGTGTGAGGAGGGGATTTGTTAAGGGAGGGGGAAAAGGCTTGGCCGGGAGCTGCAGCCGGGAGGAGGTGGGTCTGCCACAGCCATGCGCGGTGGGTGTTGGGCGGGGAGGGGGAAAACGTTCCCGGGAACCGCGGCCCAGCGAGGCCCGGCCCGGCTTCCCAGCCCCGCCTGTCGCTGGGTGCTTGAGGCCTTCTGTGAGGTGGCGCTGTTTAACGGCAATAAAAATAGAGGCTGGTCGATAACAAAAGGAGATCTGGGCTAATCGGTATGGTTTGGGCTGGAGCAGACACCTCCAGCTGGGCAGGGTCTGTGTGGGGGAGGCTCTCCTGGGCCTGCTGCACCCCACAGCAAAGGTCTCTGGGCACACCCTGCCCTGAGGGGAGGCTTTATGAGATAAAAACCCCAAAACCCAGCCACAGAAACCCCCACCGAAGCCCCGGTGAGGTACTGTAACCAAGGGGCTGGTGTAGGCTTGGAGGATGGTGTTCTCCAGTGTTGCTCCAGGTGCTTTTTCCTTTCCAGGCTTAGGCACTGAGCCTCAGCACGGGGCTTGGGGTTTGTTTTGGTTGATAGACAGAAGCCAAGCCTCTGTGGGCTTGTTGGTAGAGCTCTAAAAATAGAGGGGTAATAAATAATGCAACGGAGCTCAGCAGGAAATAACTACTCTGGATATAGTAACTTTCTGGAAGCAGTACTTTCTAGATCTTGAAATTATTTATGTATATTGATGGAAGGTTTTTTTCTTAAAAAGGGTGAAACAATAGGTTTGCTTTGCCTAAGCACAGGCTGAAATCTAAGAACTTGCTCTGTCGTGGTCAAATGGTGGTGGTTGTGTACAGGCTTGAGCAATATCCCCCCCTTTCTTTTTCATTCCACATCCATGGAAAGCTTCTGCCTTAAGCTAGCCAGTTTGAAGACTTTAATGGATAGGCCAGCTGAAAGCCTTCCTTTTCCTTCAATACTTGAAAAGGGGAACCATTGACTTAGAGCATCTTTATAGTTGATCAAGTAAAGAAAACAATTCTGTGTGGCAGAAAAAAAAGTGATGAAGTAGTTTGAAATAAGTGCTTTTACGACTGTAGGGCTCACTGTCCTATTTCTAACACCCTCTTTTCCTTCTCCCCTTTCTCTGTGTTCAAATTCTTCACTACATTATCAGTTTCATGAGGTCAAATATTCTAATTCAAATTCACTGGCAGTGAGAACTGAATTTGGCTCAGCTGTGGAAATACTTATTGAACTTAGTTATACCCTTTGCTGATACTCCCTGCTATGATTGTTATCTTGCAACTGCTTCCAGAGTTCAAGTTTGGTGAAGGCAAAGGAAGTTTTAATGAAGTTCTTAGATTCCAGCAGTAGCTAAAAATTTGGTTATCTAAAGTTATTTGAAGGGATCTTGAGGTCAAGACCTATTAATTTCTGGGAAACTGGACGAAGTTTGTATATTGAAGTTCAGGCATATGTTCAGCTTTCATTCTTATGTGCTAGTTCTTTTCTCTGCTGAAAGCTGTTCTTCTGCAGTGAAAAAAGTGACAAGAACACCACTTTGAACGATGCATTTCCTTTGCAGAAACCAACAAACTTTGGGCAGTGGGAAGCTGGAGAGAACTTAATGAGAAGTCTGATTTATCTGGTAAGATCTCACATCTTAGAATTATTTGGTGTAAGAGTTTGTCTTTTGCTTTTAGTGAAGGAAATTATTTTTGAAAATAAGTTTTCTTTGGTCTACCACATCAGAAAATTGCATGAAAATCCTCATGGAAATGAGAAAACAGTAGGGTATATGTTTTAATTCTAACAGTGAATCCTTGTTCCCAAGAGGTGTAGTTACTTCACTCACCCTATCAAATGAAAGATGACACACTTCTTGATGTTTGTTAGGAATAGTAATTAAGAAGGTTTGTATTTCCTTAGTAAGGGGGCATGTTCAGCAGCTCGTTGGTCCTGTAACTCCACAGAAGACAGATTTGGTGTTCAGCGTGTACTTTAAAAGGCTCAAGTCGAAAGGGGAGATACCACACATCCACTCTTTAATGCAGTGCAATGCAGAGATCCTTCAGCTAGCTCACGTCTCCAGCTTGAAATCCTGCTCTCAGTAAGGAATTTTCCTCCCTGCCACTTAAGATGGATGCAACCTGCTTGCCACTGTTGTATTCTGGGAGCTGAGCTGGTGTCTATGCAGGGTAGTACGCTATGCTGACTTCTTTTATTAACCTGTTGGCTGAGATCTCAGAACTGACATGTACAAAGTGGCATCTACATAAAGCTTCTGTTTAGTTTAATAATTATTGCAGAATCTTTATGTAGTATTAGAGCATGATAGACGTCAAAAACTGGATATGGACAAATGAGCGCACTGAATGCCAGACCTCTCTGGTTAACTGACAGGGAATGCTGACTGAAAACAGGATGCCAGTGTCTATGTGAATCTCATTTTTGCGCTCATAATTTAACTTTTATTTATTCATTACATAGGAAATCTGGAAAGCAAAGCTCAGTGTCTGGAGTAGTACAGTCAGGGTGTGTGACAAATGTTTTGCTGATCAGGGAAGCTGAACAGTGTATTTTGTGTTAAGTCGTGGCTGGACTGTATATAATGTCCTGGCTGCTGCTGCACTCTTGATCGTATTTGCTTTTCACTGGAAAGGGGAAGAGGGAGAAATTGCTCCTTCCCTGGTGCGCTCAGACTGAGGAGGCTCTGGTGAATGGAGGGAAGTGGTCAGCTAATGAGATGGGCAGCAAGAGGAGATCCTGCTTTCAGCAGGGAGCTGCTGGCCAAGCCCAACTTTAGGAGCTATGACAGACTTTAGAGACTTAAGGAAGGATTGTCTGTTGTCTGCTTCTATTGAGAAAGAGCTGGAAGCTTTTGGGCAAGTAATCAGGACTGGGAGGGACCACTCCCCTTATTTCAGAGATGTGAGTAGGGGGAGGGCGATGTTCCCCCTACCTCAGGAGTTTCTTTAATCACCCACTGGATTTGAGATTTATTTTCTGTGTATGTGCTCTCTTGCAAAATGTCTTTAAGTACTCTAGTAAAACACTGTTTGAGTCTAAGCCTGCTCTCTTTGAAGAAGCAGCGTTAAAAGATTAGGCAGCCACCCCTCCAAATCTTGTTGAGCTCAAGTCTTGATATGGTTTTGGGTTTTGTTTCAGCCTGGACTCTTTCCTTTAGAGTGAAGAAGACATTTGAATAGAGGGTGAGGAGTGGAAGATAATTTCTTTGAACAACAAGATGCAAGCTCTGAAATTTAAGTTACAGGTGCTTGGCCATTTATTTCTTGATGTATAGGGGGTTTTGTGTCTTCTGATGCATAAAAACCTTCTACTCTGGGAGACGAGAAATCTGTAGGCAATTTATTTCATAGAGGATAAGGCTTCTGAACTTGTCTGATCAACAGAACCTTGCTTAATTTGAAAGAAATCGCATTTCATACTGCTGTTTTTAAAGTACCTGGTTATTGTCACTGCATACTATAAAACTGCTGCTTGAAAGTCTTCTTCTGTTCAAACTCCTTTAATCATGCTGGGGAGAAAGTAATTTTCCCTAGTGCTATCTTCTTGCTTAATGTACATCCATCTTCCTCGCTGTATTTGTGAGCTGAGATAGATGTAAACAAACAAACATGCCATTGGAAAGTTCAAGAAGTGATTTAATGATTACAACCCTTATCCACCCTTCTGATTGTTGAGACTACTTTGTATTAGACTTATTTTGGGGATGTGACACTGATGGCTGTGTGGGCTGCTGTGTTGCATTTCACTGTCCATTGATTATTTCTTTGAAACTCTACGCTTAAAAACTGACTGTGTAGAAAAGAAGGTAGATGCTAAAGCTTCTCATTGCTTGCTGTCTTACGAGGAAATACAGGCAGGTGGGCTGTTAAGTGCCACTTGTGCAGGGTATGTCTGTGGGTGTGAACACCAGTGGGCTGGGTCCCATGGCTTGCAGGTAATTCATCTCATAATATGGCACTAAACAGTTGGCAGGTTGTGCTTAGCCTCAAACATTCCTGAGGCTTAAGATGCTGAGCTGTAGTGCACGCTATGCTGTTCATCCCTTGAGCCTCTCTTTTTCTTGCAGATGCTATAGAATAAATGAGAAAAAGGTTGGATTGTGAGGACTGAACTGGCACCCTGGTAGTTTTGCCACTAGACTGATTTTTGTAGGCAGAAGAAATAGGTATGCAAACTCACAAACTATGCCCCATCCATTCTTACCCTTTCTTACTGTTCTTTACCAACAATAAGCTTATATCTAAGTCTGGGGTCTTGACCCCCTCCTCTTAAATCCCTTTCATCTCTTATCCTTGTTTGCTTTTGGCAAAACATCCTTCCTTTCACTTTGACTCATAAGACTAGATTATCTTTGACGTGACAGCTGCGTGTAGTGAGAGGCAAGAGTCAGAAGATAGCTCCATGCATCCCCTGATCCACAAATCAGCATTTCTCTTGAAATGCAACTGTGCAGGTTAGCAAGGTATCCTCTGCATGTTTGCTCAGAAGCATACAAGGTTGTGAAATACTCACAGCTTCTTTAGTTTCATCCTTTTGTAGATTGGGAAGCATCAGTTTGGGGGTTTGTTTTGGTTTTTTTTGCTTATTTCAGTATCTCGGGAGGTAAACTGTGGTTCTTAGTGATTCAGATCCTGGGCTACAAGCATGTGAAAGAAGGTACGCCTGTTTGCATGCAAATGAAAGTGATGTGCTTTATGATGCTTCACTCACAAGTGTTCTCTGAAAAAAAAAAAAGAATAAAATGCTGCCTAATAAATTAGGAGACATCCTAAGATTTGTACAGCTCAGAACAGTAGAGAGAACAAGCATCCAGGTGCTGTCAGGAACACTCCTCAACTCATTGAACCTCAACTCTCTTGGGAATCATAGATCCATTACACGCTTCGCATCCAGGGAGGATGAACTCAGACGAGTGTGTTTTGTCAGTCTCCAAGACAAGCAGCCCTGTCTGGTACTCTCACTGCTGGGGATTAAATCATTCCCTGCCCTTTTCTTGAGTCTCTCACATGTCTGTCTGTGGTGGTATTACCTTCGAGAGATGTCACTCCTTTCAAAAGCCTCTCTTCTCTCAGCATTTCAAACTAGTGCATGGCTGGGTGGTGATTACTACTCTGCTCTCCCTGTGAAGAGCTAGGTTTGAATTGATGACCAAACTGATTTTTCATGCACAAATTTGGGCATGATAGTGAAGAATTACTTCAGAGTTCGCAATAAATATGGTAATTGCAGAAACAATTATCGTACAGATAGGAGAGAGCTGGAAGAAAACTATTAGTCTAGATGGGAAAGTACATTCCATTCCCTCCTGTATTGCTATAGGTGAAGTGAACAGGTAGTATCTGCCTGTGGATCACTTGGGTTCTTTGTTTAATCCCAATAACAAGGAGGACTGGAGCAGCCCATCCGGCACTTGTACACTTTTTGAGTGACCTGATACATAATTTCTGTTCAGGTTAATAAGGATAGTTTAAATAGTTGGCTTGTTTGGGTTTTTTTATATAGCTTTTCTGTGCTAGGTAATCTTGTAAAACTCTCAGTTTTCAAAGATAAAAGTTAAAAAACAACTTGAAAAATGAAGTTCTGAACAGTGAATATTCCAGACTGACTTTAAGGAAGATGTACAGAAAACATGAAAGGTAACCAGATGAGCACTAGATGAAGTTGTTTTCATGAATTTCATACATAGCTGATGAAAAATGAGAAGATAAAGCTTGTCTGTTTGATCAGCTGGATTTTGATTAATGAAGAGTGGAAGGAACTAAACCTGCAGAATACTGTTGTCCTTGAAAGGAGGAAAAAAGTGGTAAGCTTGATTCCCAGCAACATTGAACCTAAACTGTAACTAGCAGTGCTTGCAAAATAGTAAAAAAGGAGAGAGACGAGAATAACCTGTATAGTTCAGTAAGATGGTGGGAACTTTCACAATATATCTGCACTTATAGCAATACATATTTTTTTTTAAAAAAAGGAAGCAACCCTGATGTTTTATATTAATTCACAGTTCTTTCTTATCTCTCTAGATATCTGAAGAACCTGATTCTGTGTGCTATTACTTTGTATATTAAATTCGGAGTTCAGTATTTAATTTCTGATATAACTTTGGATTGTGTAATTGCTTTGAAATAAGCTTTAGTTAAGTGTGGTTTGAGCTGCATCACTTCTGAGGAGCAAAAGAGATGATTACTGTATTTTAAAGTATGAAAGACTCATGCTGGGGCAAAGAAGGCACTAATGTGCTCAGAACGATTATGTGTGTATGTGTATATATATATATATATGACATTGCAAGAGTAATATAGAAAGAGAGCAGTTAGGAATTTATTTACATAACTAAAACCCTTCCTATCCCAGAACATGTGCTGGATTTCAAGAAGCTGCAAGTTCCTTAATGTGACAGAACAAAAATCTTGCTGCTGCTGAAAACAGAAGGTGAAAATACAGAATGGACGGGTGATATTTAATGAATAGTAGCTGTGTATTATTGAACATCAGAAAAGGATCTATATAGCCAGATTAAAGACAGATGACCTTTTTAGAGTTTAGTTAACCTTTTGGTCACTTTTGAGAGTTATCACTTATGAAGATAAAGGTCAAGCTGGAGCTTGGTCTTCATATATTATCTTTTTCCTGCGATGAAAGTTCTGCCTCTCTCAGTTCTGCTTTCTTAAAGAGCTCTAGGAGTTGATCAGTTTAACAAGAGCAGTGTGTGGAACATTTTATGTTCTTCCTAATCCTTGTCAAAGTGATTTTGAAGGGGGAATCCTTTTGTACGAAATGGATGATCCTTGATCTTTAACAGGAAGATACTGAAAAGATTAATGTAAAAAGAAAAAAAATGTCAGAGGTCAATGTTTCATATAAATTGATGCATTACTTTTGAAATCAATATAAACTGAGGCAAGCCTGGACTGAGAAGTCTTTGGTTGTAAAAATAGCTGTCAGTGGGAAGACAAACTATTGCACCCAGGAATTCCATAATAAAAACCTGCAATTATATCAGTTATTTATGGATTCATAGAAGTTCAAAATCTTGATCTACTAACTGTGTATGAACATGGCACAGTGGTTTATAACCATTACAAAGAAGGCCATGGCTAGTCCTTTACTAGGAAAACTGTTCAGCAGTTGCTAATCTCTGACAGGTTATTACTTTTTGGGGTTGGTGTTGGGTTTTTGTTTTGCTTTTTAATTGCATTCTTTAATTCAGCATTTAGGTGAAATTGAAAACCTTCTTCAGACAGCTGCCTAATTTCAGCATCTAGGTTACTGTTACAGATGGGCAGGATACTTTCTAAGTTTCATAAGGCTTCTTTGAGCTATCCTTCTTTAGCTGATGCAGTCAGGATCAAAATGAAATGAAGTTTTGCATCGGGCAGAAAACACATGCATGTGTGACCAGGTATCCAAGTATTTGTCTTGGTGGCTTCAGTGGAAATGTAATAGTTTTCTTCCAGAGTGAATTTCATACTCAGGGAAGAGGAGCTGCATGTGAGAGATACAAAAGCTGCCACTCATGCTTTCCTGTTGACCTGTCATGAGAGCAGCAGGTAGGGAAACTGGACTGATTGTTAAGAGGGCTCTCAATGGTTTTGAGCATGCAGACTTTGTAAAAGATTAACTATTCTGTAAGTGCAAATAATTATTTTCCAATGGCCAGTTTTCGTTTATTTTTGGAAGTTTAACTTAATGTTTGCAGTGATCAGGTAAGTCTTATGCTAAAATTAACTTTAGTGAATTATTTAGGAAAGATTTGAATTGAATAGGAAAATGACTCCTCCACCATCCTTGGGACATTATGTAGACTGGCTCTGTGTGTTCCACAGGAACTGGCCAAGTGAAAGTGTTTCCAGGCCAGCTTGAAATCTAAAAATACCCAAAACAAGTAAGACAAAAACCACCCCAAACCACATGTAGCAGGGGTAACATGAATAAAAATCATAGTTTTACAGGCTGAATGCATGTTGACTCCTTACAGAATTGGAGACAATGCATATTGCATGGATACTGAGTTGTAGATTAATAATGCTGGGAAGACTGAGGGCTACTTGGTCTTTCCTTCTGTCAGTCAGTAACAAGGCTAAGAGAAAGACCTCATTGTCTTTCTTTTGTATATAACCAGTTGCAGCATTCACCAAGGAGAGTGTGAGGAGATGCAAAGTACTCAATACCTGGGCTTTATGCTGCTATACTTGACTGGCATCCAGCTGTCAGGAGGTTGTCTGGGCAGTCGTGTTGTAATGGTCACACTAACTCTCTGCAAATTGGTCACTGCTCTTTGGCAGTAACTACCAAAATTTTGATGAAGATTTGCATGGAAAGCAGATTTAACTTCAATTTAAACCTCCTCAGTGATGACTCTGCTGGGGACTACCTCGTTCTTTCCTGCTGCCCTGCTGTAGAAGAGAGTAATCTCCTCTTCAGCTTCTATATACAATGCATAATTTTGTAGACTACTGCTTTATCTCTCCCCTAGTTTTCTCTTCAGATGGCAAATTAATCTACTTAATCCCTTTCTAAAGAAGATTTTCCCATACCTTTCATTATCCTCACAACATTCTGCATCTTCTACTTTTTCGATCTTTTTTTAAAATGGGATTAATAGAACTGCATGCAATATGAATTTATAAATGTGTGTGCAGTCTTTTGGAGGGATATCTCAATGCTTTCTGGTCTACTGTTCCTTTCCTAAGAATTTCAAACCACCTATTTGTCTGCTTCTGAATAATGAGCTAATTCTAGTATCTTTCCTGAGTGGTGAATCTCCCTCCTTAAGTGTTTGTGTGAGGCAGAGACCAATTTTTTTTCTCCCGGTACATCTTTGCATTCATTTGTCTTCACGCATCTGCTTAAGGTACTCTCCAACCTGTCACAGTAATCCTCGGCTATTAAACTATGAACTCTCCTTTTTTCTTCATGCATTACCTTCCTCTCTGCCCCATCTTGATCACTTGAGTGCATTGAACAGTGAAGAACCAGATATATATATTTCAAGGACTGTCTTAGCAACTGCTTTGAAAGCACAGTTTACTTTTTTCATTAATTAATAAGCGATCAAAGATACAAAACGTAGGGTAGGATTTTCTCATCTAATTACAGTTCAGTTTCTTTAGGAGCCTTTAATGAGGATTTGTGACAAAAGCTTCTGGGAAACACGAGTGTACTTTATTGACAAGATTATCCATGTGTTCCATGACCCCTTCAAAGGGCTTCAGCTTGAACTGAGAAGTGATTTCTTATCGAAACAGATCACACCTCTTTTCTGGGTTTGTGTTCAGTCTGCTAGTTTTCCTCATTTTATGGGTTCTACTTTTTGCTTTGCACACAAGTGATGGATTAAACTTTACTGCTTTCTTGAAACCACTTTCAAAGATTGCTGTGTGGCAAATAGGCACAACTCCTCTTTCATACGTGCTCGTGCAGGTGACAAGTTACATGATGCAGGTGCTCAGCATATTTGTATCAAGTCCCATAGGACCATTTAGATGAACATTTGAGTGACTGTCCCAGTCATTTGTGTTTTATGTTCATTTAATGAATTTCTTCTAAGATACTGTCTACTGATGACTGTGTCAGATATTCAGATTCATCCATTAAATAATAGCACTGGCAATGTAGTGAAAATGTGACTGAATGGCTCTGAGGGCTCTGCTGCAATAGCCTGGTTGCTCATTGTTGTGGGTTAACATAACCTCTTCCTGTGTGTATCTTAAAATACAGAGCAATTTAGCAAAGTTTTGGCTAGATTTAAATGAAGACTGGCACTTCCAGCAAATGAATGAGGTCTCATACTCAGGCCACGGCTTTCTCCTTCTGACTCAAGTGTTTTGTTTGGCTGGACTGTCTCTTGCTGCATTGACCTTGTGAGGTGGTGTCAGCCAACAGGGTTGTGTAGTGTGAGCTGGGAGGAGCCGAGGACTTCATGTGCATGCCTGAAGTCTATCAATGAGCCTTCTTGTCATCTTTTTTACTTTGGATAGATTTTAATCTGATTCCATGAGCTGAGTATCTGTTTGACTGGAGTATGAGGGCTGCTGTGATTTAGCTTCATCAGAAAGGAACCCAGTGTCCATCTCCCTGTGCAAAATGAATCGTGGTAAATGTGTATATTTGAAAGCTTCCTAAAAAGTGCAGTTCCAATCCACTAAATGTTGTAGCACCTGATGTTCTCAGGGATACTGTTGTGAAATCTGCTTCAGTTCTTGGCAAGGCAGGATCACTTGTGAAGAAGCATTTGATAACTATTTCCTCTTGGATCTCTTCTGGTGTGTGAAAGGATGGCTCCAGACTCTCTGCTTTCCTGTGTCATTGGCAGGTTTGCTGTGTGCAGTCACCTGTGCACCCAAAGCAGGGGGAGGATTTGTCTCAAAAATGTAACTAAAGTCTTGTTATGGACCTCACCTAAATGTTGTTAAAAACACCTTGTTCACCATATGAGAATTTGCCCATTATAAAGCTGCTGTTAACACAGAGTGATCATAGACTTAATCTGACAACTGTCTCTGCTCATTACCTGTCTCAGTTTCGCCCAAGTAAGAGGTGCCATACTAGACTTTTATATGTTTTTATTTATAAATTGTGTTGAATGTTGTATCCTTTTGATTCTATATATTCAGGGCTATTATTTGGCACATAGTCTGTGAGACCTTATTTACGAAACTTTGGAAATGGAAGTCTTGAAGGCTCCTTTTAGATACCAAAAAAATATGGAACAATTCAACTGATTATATCGGTTTGTCATTATTAGGCTGCTTTGCTTGGTTAGAAAAGCAGTAAGGTTTTGAGCTTCTCATCTAATAATGAAAAGGTCTGGAGTAGTTTACATCAACTGTTCTTCAAAATTAAGAAAGAGGAGATGCATCTAAATTGAAGACTAATGCTAGGCTTCACATAATGGAAATCAATTTTAATAACTCTTCAATTGCTGCAAAACAGGATTTATAATAGAAACATCAATAGACATTTGAATATATAGCATGTTTTTGAGGTGCCACTCATACATATTGTATTATATTTAAGTGTTACTTGTTTAAATATGACTTCTCTTACAGTTCTAGCCCAGTTCTCACCTGTAGTAGTCTTTGCTTTCTTAATTCTCTGTTCTGTATTATCTGTATTTATTTGATGGCACAGTACAAATAAGATAGCTAAACAGCTATGTCTAGTCCATAAAATTAGCTTGACCTCTTTGTAACTATCAAGGCCAGCACAATAATGTATTTAGTGGTGATGGTGACTTTCTGGAACGGCAAGCAAGATTAATGGAGTGCATTCTAAAATGTTGAAGCAGAAGATTACATAAAATAAAAGGAACAAAAAACAACAAAGGAATGCATGCTGATCTTTGCATATTAGAACCCTGCATAAGTCAATATGTGAAAGGATTTTATAGAAGAGAATATTCTCGATTTCATAGCTTGTAGAGATCTGTACAGCACTTTAGATAGCAGAACTGCAAGCACAGACACCTTTTATCTTTTAAGATTTAAAAAAAGCCTTCTAGTATCTGATGGTCAAAAAGGCCTCTAATGGCATAACCAGGACACTACTGGAATGAGTAGAGTTTGTTGTGTTCCTGTTGTGTTCTGAAAGCATGTTAGAACCCTCAGGACAGAACATACCATTGCACTAGCTTAAGTCACATCCAAAGATTCAAAAAGAGCTTGCTTTATCATCAATCTGACAGTGCTGGTCTTACAGATTATTTTTTTTATTAACGTTGGTCTGAATTGGGAGTGTCTTTAAATAAAACATCTGCATCTTAATGAACGTTGATCAGATTTATGCCCTTTATCTATCCTTTGACCTTAATCCTTATAACTCATCTGCGTGTCCAATTCAGAAATTCACATTAAGTCACTTATTCTGTCTTTCCCTTTTCTTTGGGGCTTGAGTGAGAGGGGGTAAATAATACATGATACAATTTTTCCTGTGTAGACAGTTCCTCCCCTCTTCCTCTAATTTCCCCAATCGTCATTATCAGTTTAACACTTTATTAATAAAGACACTCTAGTCTTTCTAAAAGAAAATACATTATGGAGAATAATTGAAAAGTAGGGTAATTGAAACTGTTCCTATTACATCTGGCGGAAATTACATTAATTATGTTGGACTTTGCAGGAGCACGTAATAGTTGTTTTCATGAAACTTAGCTTGAGTGAAATTAGTTTTGAATAAAGGCCATCAAATCTACTATAAAGTTTAACTCTTGAATTGACAATGTTTGCAAAATAGCAGGTGGAATTTATGTTAACGTGATTTCTAACAAAGAAGTGTTATTGTTTATTACACTGCTTATAAAATAAGATTCCCTAAATGTTGTAATTGATAGTTGCAAGGATAAGCTTGACTCAAACATTCTTCTGCACTCTGAGAGGTACATTAAATACTGCAGAAGAGATCATCTGCCTTGTGACAGCAGTTGCTTCATTAAGGTGTTACCTGGCTCCTGAATCAAGTCCCCCCATGAAGTGAAGTACTTCACTCAATGCTATTATATCTTGCAGTGTTTGCTTGTTGTCAGATGCCATCTATGAAAGATGTAAGCAATTTGCATGAGCAAAACTTAATTTAAAATTCTCCCTTGCATAAGGGCTTAATAAGAGACTTTGTGCTTCAAATTCTGACTGCTGTTCCTACCTGAAGGTACCGTAGTCCTAAAACCTGCCAGGTCCTGATGTGCACAGCTGTGATGACTGGAAAAAGCTCCATAGAAAAGCAAGTGCATAAATAACTCTGTCAGCCCCCATTGCTGGATCCGTATGTCTGTCAGGACGTCTCTGCAGGAATCTGATTCTGACACCTGAAGCTTGCTTTACACTTCAGGTAGGGGGGTATCAAATGAGAAAGGCAGCCAATGTATTTAACAGTATGATTCTACACCTTGGTGGGCACGTCTTCTTGAGCTAGCAGAAGTGATTTAGAAATGATACGTGATTTAGTGGTTAATTTCAAAAGCATTAATCAAGACCAGTTTTAGTTCAAAAGTTGAAGCCAGCCCAGTCAGACTCTTCAAAGCTTTTAGTTTACCAAAAAACTCCAAAAAACAACTGCAAACCCAAAGGGTGGGACACGGAGGACTGTGATTCCTACATCTTGACTTCTGTCAATGGTTGCATAGTTTTTTGTTCTTGTACAAGAGCACTTACCAATAGCTTACTATCACACTTCTCATGTCTTCAAATATTCCCTTACTTCATAGAAAGAAAGAATGCTGCTTCAGTGTAATCTGAACAAGCAGACTTATAGCATGCTTTTGCAGAAGTGAAGTGAAAATCTGAGTCACAAGGAGTAAACCCAAGGTCAGATACATTGCCTAGTAGGTTCTGCTTTACACAACCAGTGCCAATGTTCCTTAAAGGCTACCTCTTTGGTTTTGGAAGGATTAGTGAAGAAGCTGGAAATGTCTTTTACTAAGATCTTAGCTTTTTCCTACATATCTAAGGTCATCTTGTAAGATAACAGAATAGCCTGTATAATATTTTTCTATCAGGCACAGCTGGTTTTTGCTAATGGTTTCAAGACAATTTGTTGTAGGATTTCAAAGAGTCTCCACCCAGTTCATTGAAACTGATGGTAACTTACATGTAACAGAATTAGAGTTTGGCTGCATAAAATACATGGGTCAAACTGTCTGCACCTCAGCTTCCTCTGGGGATGAGCAGGGTGTCATATTAATATCAGAAATTTCCATTCATTTTTTTAGTCGCATCCTGTTTTGATTGGCCATGATTTGGGAAGAGTAGAGAAAATATCCCTTGCTAAAGTTATAAAGGACATCAAGAGAAGGGAAGCGATGTTACCAGGTTGAGAAATGTCCTTGCCAAAGCTTTTCCTGTGTCTCCTTTACAGCTGGCTTCTGGAACCCAAGTGCAGTCAGGTGGTTAGAGATATGGCTTGCTTTTTTGCATGCACTACCCTATTTTTGTTTGGTTTTTGGTTTTTTAAATGAAAACAAAATTGAATTTGGCCATTAAAATCCCCCATTAATCACAATAATCTTTCTCCTTTTGGCTGCAAGAAGTACTTATGACTGGTTGCTAACTGGTGAGCCCCGGGAATTCTGCTGGAGTGGTTAACGTTTGCCTTCCCACTTGATTCCTTTTGTCGATCTACTCTCTGGGGCATAATGAAAAGGAGCAATCTATGTGCTTCATTACAAAGTATGGAGTATTATTTTAAATTATCAATTAAGCTGGCTTCATGTGAGGAAGCTGGAGCCTGGAGTGAAGTGTTGCAGTTCTCCTCTCTGGCAGATAAGCCACAGGGGAGTGTGTGGGAATTCAGGTTTGGCAACTGTAAACTACTGGAGTAAGATTTAGCAGAGCTGTCAGTAAGCACCCTGTTATGTTATGGGATGCTGAACACTTCAGCATGTGGAGTGTTTATTTGCCTCAATAAATGAACTACTTGGGTGATAATCAGTGAACTTGTGAGTGACTGTGTGTACTCCTGTAAGGAGGAGGATGTGAATGAATGAGTCTCAGAACTGGGCACAAAGCTCTTCTGCATGGCAAGGACTCAAACTCAGGGTTTCTAAGTGATTATGCACTGCTGCATGTAAAAGTATGTGTATTTGGTAAGCTCTGTATGGCAAGATGGCTGTAGGTGTCATAAAGGTGTTAAAAGTGGTCTGTTTAAAAGCTATCTTAGGTTTTTTTTAAAAAACTTTGAGTTTTCCTTTTAAAACGTTTTTGCAGAACCCCAAACAAAACTCATATTAATCAAATGAAAAGCTAAATTAGTGTGGGTTTTTTTTCCCCACATACCGTTGCATGATTAGAGATATTATCAGAAACATTCAGTGGTCAGAGCTGGACAAGCATGTGGATAAAGCTTTCTGTTACTTGTGACAATGATTTGTTCCCCACTTCCATTTGTGCAGTCAGAGGAAGAATGATGTAATTGTGGGTGGGGTTTTGTTCGTGAATAAATACAAGGGTTATCTTGCATTTCTATGAAGATGTCTCTTTTTATGTCTCTAACAATGACTGAATTTCTGGATTATTTGGAGCAAACCCATTTGCATTTACATAGACTTTCCACAGAGTTCTTTAGCTTCCACTAAATGCTGCATGAACCACTCTTGTATAACGGCTTCAATAAGAAAAGGAGACTAAAAAAGTGTATGTTGATTATAGAGAAAAGAAAAACCTTATGTTTTCAAATATTTGCATTTATATAACATTAGAGAACTAATCTCCTGAGTAAAGTTCAGGGGAATTGCTCAAGACAAACAGCTGCATAAAAGATACTGTCCTGCAAATTCACAAGTGAGTGGCCTGATACTGGAGTTGAGTGCAATGCTGGGCACACATAAGGAACTGCACATGGAAGATAGAAAACATTTATAGGCTTAGAAATAAGCTAAAGATTAATAAATATGAGTGTTTCATAAAAAAAAGTCTCGGGATAACTGCTTTCTTTTTTTCTTGCTTTCCCAAAAAGTTTCTCCCGTGGGACTTGTTTTGTCATCATGGGAGTGTTTGTTGTGGATATCAAGAAGGCAGGCAGATATCAGGGCAGATACAGCTGAAGGGCTTTGAGTTCTGGATTTAAACCATTTTTGGTACAGTGGTAGCTCATGTGTGGTATTAGCTTCTTGAAAAGCTCAGCAGTGCCCTCCTGACTGGATCCCTGGTTGTGAGGCTGTGTGGTTTTGGATCAGTTGCTACAAGCTTGTAATTCATTACCAAAGGAATTTGTCTGAAAAAAATTAAATAGCTGAGGCAGGGTTCTTGTGGATCGTGAAAGGCTTAAATACATCTAAACTCTTATCTCATCCTAACCTGTATCTGAGCCTGAATGAGTACTGGATACAATAGTTTTTTTGGAACCTGATATCATGGTTTGTCCCCTCTGCCCTCCATGTGTGCAGGTGAAAAAGACAAACTGAGTGTATTGCAAACAACTTACTTTGAAACTAGATTTATTTTGTGGGTCTCCAAATACTGGTGTGAGTAAAAATCTAAAAGAAAATGCAAATGATTCATTCTTTGTACTGTGGAGGTGGTTCATGTTTGATCTCTAATATACCACAAATACAGGATGCTAAAAGATGGAACAGTAACGCTGTGGGCTCTCTGGTCTTCCTGAGAGCTTGTTTGTGTGGTAAAAGAACACTCCTCCTTCAGAAAGAATTTTCTAAAGTTCTGTTTTAAAGTACCATTGTAGTTCTACAGGAGCATAACTCAAGCCCTTTCAAGTCGGGGAATTTCTTGTGCATTAACAGTACTCGGGGTATTTCGATATTCTTCAGGACTGTAGATGAAAAGGAACAAGCCATTGGGTCATTTATGAAATGGGTGTTTTCAAATTTGGGTCACTGTGTTGTTACATGGTATTTTCTTTTCTAGCCCTTAGGCTGAAGTTATGCCTTGTGATGATGGAAGGGATGGTTTCGGTAGAATAAATACTTGCTGAAAGGTAGGCTGTTATTGGAAATACCTTCAGCCTTGCTAAGCATGCCCCAGAGCCCAAATCTGACTGAGACTGCTGCAGCTTCTGAAAGACAAGAACATAATGCTGATTAAACCTAAACCTGCATACAATTCAGTATTGGGTGTTAGGTTGTGCTGGAAATACTCTTGTGCGTAGATCTGCATGGCAAATTTTATGTCCTTTATTCTTCAATTATAACTATGCCAAGTGCCTGCACTGATTACTCTATATCTGTAGATGGGATTTTAATAATACTTAATGAAATCAAACAAGACTTTAAACAGTGACAACTGTTTTAGAGCATAAAAATGGACAATACTTCTGTACAGAGCAGGACTGCAGTGTTTTGTGATCTATAGCATGCCTCTCGGGAGGGAAAGTCATGTCACGCTTTGGGTTGGTTTTGTGTTTGTTTGTTTTCTTCTTTACAAAGAGACCTAAGCTAAGGCGTGTTGCAGCCAAAGAGTTAGCTTGTGATAAGTCTTTCACCTCGCTGAGAGGCATGCCGTTAACCATGAATTGTTGCAGCCTGACCTGCAAAATCTTGCCATCGTGTCACAGGCAGTACATATGGCAGTGTTGTGTGTCACTTGAGAGGACAGTTGTCTGGAAGAGACTGGGAAGGGAGGGAGATGGGAACAGGTTTTGGTCAGTTGTCCAGTGTATTTATGAGCCAAACTTCAGAGTCTTTACTTTTTGAGTTATTCACACCAGAGCAGCAAAGCAGCTGTGTATATTGGATCACAGAAAGGGATTTGAGACAGAAGAAATGATTAATCCTTCTATGTACTAAATTCTTTCACAAAGAAGACAGGGCTCAGTGTAAGTGTCAAGCGTGGGATCTAGAGAAGGGACATGGATGTTGTGACAAGGTATGTTGCTAAGCCTGTGTTTAAATAACTGAGATCTGGTTGGGGTCTGAGTGAGGCACCTGAGTATCTCCTAGTGCTGATGGAGAAGCCCAGTGAAGGGTTTTTAACCCAGCCCATGGGTTGTAATGCAGCTCAGTCCTCTGGACTGCAAGGCAGTAAGCTAAGCTACAAGGAAATACTTCCTCCATGCAAATTAAGTCTTTAAGGGGAAGAATGGAATTTTTTAATAACTTGTGTATTGTAAAATATAGCTGTAGCAGCCTGTAGTCATAGCTGCAGCAGTTCCTTCTTACTCAGTACCTGATTTGTTAAAGCACATAGTGAACTGTGGGGAAAGCTGGGCTCAGCTCTCTTCACCCGAGGCTAATCAGACCTCGGGAGAATTTTGCCAGTGACTACTCCAGGGCTCATGCTCTGGAGCTGTTGTGCTCCAAATGAAATCTGGATTCATCTGGGACAGGGGAGATGAGAATGGTTTGGGGATTCTCCTGGAGTGTCATTGGACACATCCTATAGCACTTCAGTGTGAGACTGTTCTGTCTGTACATGGGGGATTTGACTGTTAGAACTCGAAAGCCTTTCTGTATAGCACAGAACAGTATTTAGAAAGGGAAGAAGTTTCAAGAGAGGAGTTTGAGACTTAGTTTTGATATTTTCTCTATGGCTTGGCTCATAGCTAGGTATATGTGCCTATAAACATAACCATTATTGTTTGATTTAATGGTACTAGAATTAATTACCCTATTTTAACAAATATTTTTAATTAAAATTGCTTTCCATTTGGTGTAACAAAACAAAAAAGACCTCTTACGAGTCAGTAGAAACCCTGCAACATAGTTTGTATACTCTTTTGTGGACAGATCACAGGCAGCACACAAAGTACCACTGGGAGGACCTGATCTTGAACAGATGTGCCATTAATAGAATTCCCTCCAGAGGTGCTTGGCAAGGCTTTGTGGCACGTCCCATTGTCCAAAAGGTGCATGAATATGCCTCAATGGGCAAATGCACGTTTACTGTAATTTTATGTCTGTCTTGATGTAGCAGTTCCAGCTATAATGGGTAAGAGTGTGCCTCTGAGGCTATAGCTTAGTGATGTTCCTCTGGTTTTTAGACACATGAGGATTTTTGTCAGTCCTGTTTTGAAGGAACTTAATGGCCTGTGATGCATGGGAGTTATCTTATTTTTCAATTTTTTTTTCAGAAGATGTAGTTTTAAATTGGACAGCTGAAGTCAAAGTCACTTGAAATTGTGCCCTCAATTTAACAATAACTTTATTTAGTAATTCTTCTAATGAGAATGCTTGGCTTAGATCCTGGCAAAGCTTGGCCATATTTGCTTTTTTGAGGTATAGGGTTATGTAGAAATAACCAAACTAGGTTTTAAAGATGCTATACTTAAAATAGTATAGTAGTGGAAAACAGCTCTGTGCAGGCTGTTATCATCTTTTAATAGGTTTCAAAGAAAAACTGATCCACTTTTACTACCTTCTTGCAGAAATATGAGGGTTTGTTAATTTGGGAAGCCTAACCACCTAGAGGCATTTTAATATTTTTATTTTTATCTTGGATTCAAGGCAAAATTAGGTGGCTACAAGTGCTATGTATATGTTTTTAGCACAAATCCAAGTGAGTGTTTACATGGGTTAAAGCCTGATTCTGTAAAGAAGGATCTCTGCACCCTAGTGCAGGTTTGCCTTTGCCAGATGAGGAGGAGGGAGGAATGAATAATCACCAAAGAGAAGCTGATAGAGGTTCAGCCATTCCTGTCAGGTACGGGCAGTGGCTGGTGTTTTTGGTTCTGTTGGTTTTAAAAGGGCAGTATATGAGGAGGGAGGCAAGGAAGCTTTCTGTTACTCTAAAAGGTACATTATGTGAAAGAAATTGCAGATTATAACTTAAGGTGAAATGCAAATTTGCAATGTAGATTTTTAGAAATATTTTTCATGACCTAGTACAGAAAAATCATTGCTTTAACATACTTTAATGTAATTGCTTATCTGGAAAATGTTTTTAATGCTTTTAAAGGATAATTTACCTGTCAATTTTGCTACACTTTGGTGTGCTAATTAGTGGCTGTAAGGAAAATATTGAAGTGCAGAAGCATTGAGGACACTTATAAAGAGGTATGTAAGCTCCAGAAGTGTAGGAATATGTTGTTTCTGAAACATGGGAATACTTCAGAAGTAGCATATTTTACTCGTTTGGTTCAGTTTCCTAGAGAACTGAATGCAATCAGTGCCAAGGATCTCTCAATAAATCTCGAGCCAATACAACTGCGTCAGAGTGCAGTTCCTCAGTGTGGGTAGTCAAGCAAGGTGGTTCTACATGAGAAAATTGTTGTTTTGTTTTTTAATAAACCAGCGCTATAAACTTCTGTATTTGCATGCTTCATGTAAGACTGTCTTGAATGTTCCAATAGCTTTTTAGTGTTACAATTGTGAAAGACCTTTTTCTGTCATCCATAAAGGTCCAGTGAGGCATCTGATGTGCTGATTTGTTCTTCCAAGAGACTGGAGAGTAACCAAGCTCAGATGAACTCATATTACAGTGATGATTCAGGTATTTGGAAGATACTCTTCTTGAAGTGAAGTCTAAATTAGTCACTTTGCCTTTGGGCAGAGACTGTTTTGTAGGAAGAGCTAGGAAATGTGGAATTCTTTTATTTTATCTTTAAATTTCTCTCTTCCTTCTTTGGCATCAGTGCAACCAAAAAGACTGTTGAAATTTTTTTTTTTGAGGCTTGGAAGCTTCTTCCTATTTTGGCAATCCTGATTTTTGTTGTTCTTCAGAGCATGTCACTTGCAAGAGATCTGGAAGGACTTCAGAAGAGAGCTTGGAATTGTTTTCACTTATCTTGATTGCCAACCAATGTTGAATCCTTGTGTCCTCCTCTTGCTTTATAAGCTTGGCTATATAAATAACATAATGCTGTCCTGATCCTAAAGCCCTTACCTTTTTAATTCATTATGAGATAAAAGGAAGATTAATTAATAATTTTCCTTAATATCAGATCATCTTTCATATGCAAATTTATGCTTTGGTTCCTCAGAATCTTTTAATCGTCTGTTCTACCTGGGATTCCTCAAAATGTTCTACCAGACTTAGTATCTTAAACTATTTGTATTTTTGGTTTATCTCCTTTTTTTGGGTGATCAGTGATCCAAAATCAAGCTCTACTTTCTTGAAGGTTGGGCTTCATGAAGCAGCTGTCCCACTCCTTCATTCCCGTTCATCCCCTCCGTTTTTCTCTAACTTAGCTATTATCAAGGTGTTCAGCATTTTCATGTGATTTACCTCAGCAACAGTGCCAATTCTGCCAAATTTATACTAATTCAAACTCTGACATACAATGTCTCTTCCTTGTCGCTCCACATCTGGCCATAGTGTGGAGTGCTTTTAGAAAAAACTGATTTTCTTACTCAATTTAAACTTAATCAAAACTTCATGACTCTTCTTATCCCTTACCTTTATATCCAGTGCTCAGCTACTTGCTTTCATCTTTTTCCTGATCTGTTTCTCCTGTGGGGGAAGAGTCTTCTCAAATAAACTGTCTTCCCATTTGAAATAAAAGTCCAGTCAAAGTAAAGGTCTCCAAAGTCTTCTGTCACCTGTCAAGGTTTGTGTGATGCCAGCATGTATTAAGACCAGATACTTGCCAGCTTACTCTGGCAACCACACTTCCATTTTTCTTATGCTGGCAGACTGAACACCATTCTGTTGCCTCTGGTGTTTTTCCTGAATGTCTTTTACTCTTTTTACTGAAGCACAGGTAATGGTTGTTTCTCTGAAGAAGCTCTAGGATAATATCTTGGTTTGTCCCATGAGGATGCCTTCTGTAGCTTTTCATTTTCTTTTACAGACACACCATTTCCTAAATACTTAAATGATTGATATGATGATTAAAATATACTTCGAAATGTCTTTATAGGCCTCTTCATTTATATCTCAATACTTAATTTAATCATTTGTTTCTCAGTTTCTCTGTCCTGCATCTCACCTCTTTACAACATCTCCAGAGAAGAAAAAGAACAATGTTAAAATCACTGATTTCCCAAAGGTTTTTATTGTCTTGCATGCTGCTCGATGTTGAAATGTTCCTTGTCAGGATTCGTGTTGTCCTTTTCAAGCCTGCCTTTCATGCACCAAAAAACCCCACCCAAACCCCCACTATTTCACTAGCCTATTTGTGCTCAGCCTTACATCTGCTCCATGTGGCTGTCTGCTCAGCCACCTTGCTTTATGAATGGCTTTGAGAGAGTCTGGTATTTTGTATGCTTTGAGAGGAAAAGGCTAGCAAGTGAAAATAAAAACCCTAGGTCTGAACAGAAACCTAATTTCTCGTGCTTAATTCTTCAGAGGTGAGCACATCCAACTCCCTCCCTTGGGCTTCCAGGAGACTAAAATCCCTGTGATGTGTATAAGATGGAAACTAAGTGACCTTGCTAAGATTCTCTCTGCTTCTAGACACAGCATCCTGAGTTTTGCCTTCTGCTGTCATCAGGAGGTGACTCTCTTTTCTGTTCTGTTGTAATTTTTGCAAGCCTGGTATATTTCTTCCTCATCACTGGATGTCGTATGGCTAGAAGCATGAATCATTTTCTGAGCTGTATTCAAAGTTGGAAGAACTTCTGCTTTTATTGACTAAATTCATCTAACCCATGGTGGTGAAAATGTGTGTTGTGTATGATCTGTGTGTATGATGTGCCTGCACTGCCTACTGCCTGGTGTTGGTAGGTACCTGATAATTTATCTTGCATTCTGACCCTTGGGACCTCTCTTTTCTCTCAGTGGAACAACTGATGTTTGGACAGTTCAGCAGAAATGTATCCTGTCGTCGGCATGAAGACATCACTGGTACTTGTTGGTGGAACAATTACACAGTGCTGCAGAGAAATGTGACAACAGAGCTAATCAGACTATCAAGGTTATAATCAGTTCCTTGTATTCATGGTTACAAGTCAGAGTGGCAGAAGCGAGCATTAAGGCTAATGCATAGGGCACCTGCAGTTACAAACACACGGAGATATGAAAACACTCCAACATCATTTAGTAAATGGAAAGTGCTGCTATTTCGTCAAGTTCAGATCTAATTGTTTTAGCCTTTGGCACGAATAGCCATGTTGCTGAATCAGCAGTAGCAGGGCTGGATTCAGCCTGGCTGAGACTGTTTTAGGGAAAATATTACATAAAATGCATGTGTACTCTCTTAATTAAGACAAGTGAGTAGATGCAAAAAAATTCTGCCAAAATATGCTAAGTACTTAGGAGAGAAGCCCTGAAAAGCAGTGCAATTCTGTTTTACTACTGGCATTTAAAGACAGGGGTGAATACTTTTGAAGAGGGATATGTCTGTTAGAAATACTTGGAATAATACGTGCGTGTGTGAGGGAAGGACAAAGGCTTGGGTTTTCCTGCTCATAGGTTGGCTTTTTAATTGAACTCAGTGCTGAGTTGAGTTTTCAAAATCATGATTCTTCAGAGCTCCTCCTGAGACTTGTGTGGCTGATACTCAGTTTTCTTTAAAAAGTAATTTCTTTGTGTGTTCTGATTCTTACAAATAAATCAATTCCACTTTTAATGAAATTTCATGTTAGTTCTCATTGTTTGCTATGATTAAAATACAAAGTTTACCTTTCACAACAGTAAATAATAATTTTCATTTGATAGGCATATCCTGTACTTGTCTTAAATGACAATGTAATGTGTATTTGAAATAAATTAAAGCATAGTTGGATTCCCTGGGAATGGCATTCCTAAAGCCCTAATATACTATTAAAAAGCAAGGAAAAACCCTAACTCTTCCTCTCCTTCTGCAATTACTACCAGCTTTAGGGTTTTCTGACTTTATGCAGAATATCAAAATTGTGGTTCCACTGAAATTTGCTTTCTCATATTTCATAAGCAGTGTGATCAGAAACAGCATTTCTCAGCAGGACAGGGAGGGATCCCATTGCTTCAATGTACAGATCGGAGGACAGACCCATGTGCAGCCCCCAGAGGAAATTAGTAAGTGGATAAGGTTTGACTTTTGAGGTCCAATGATAAGTGCACAAAGAAGCACAGACCTTGTTTCTTTTCAAGCCCTGTAGTCAAACTGTAGAGAAAATGTTAGTGTAATGAAACAGCAATTTTTAATATGAAACTTACGGGGAAAAAGGAAATATTTTACTGCCCACAGGCTTTTTTGTTTTTAATACATGCAGCTATTTGCATGCATGGATTTAATGCTAAAAATGTGGGGTGAATCCTGTGCTCTCCATTTGTGGGTGCTGTTTTCAACTTTCTGGTCTAAATCTAATAGCTGTAAGCTAAGTACAGACATCCTCATTAGCAACACCACCCGCAGCTCTGTACAAAATGTGATTCTCATGTACCCGAGAAGAAAAGGGGAGTGTCAGGTGTTGCCACACTGAGAGGCATTAGAGGATCTGAAAGATTGTTTGTTCTTGCCTCAGGGTGACTGCACACCCACCTAAAGTGGTGATAGTATGAATCTCCATCTGTGCCATTAGATGAAGTGGCATTATTTTAACACTTTGGCATTAGTTAACTTAATATGTTGCTCAATCAATGCAACGATGTCCAAGTATCTCCAAGATGCTTCAGCGTGCTCGTTCTTTGTGAAGGCCATCTGTGTGAATATTTCAGTCTATGTAGACAAGTGCCAAAAGAGCTAGAGTGTTCTAGTTAGTCATACAAGACTCTTAAGAGATTTAAAATTGCTGTGTACAAACTGATGACACTTGGTGTCAGCAGGCTTGACAAGGCTTGCTGACTGGTAACACTTTCTGGAATTTTGAAGGAGCGAAGATCTTACTGTGCCAAACGTTTGCAAAAGGATCATATACAGCCAGTCCAACTACTTATTTTTTAAATTGGGTGCAGCTTGAACTCCTAACAGGCTGGGAGTTATTTTAGTGATCTCCTTTATTTCTTCCTTAAGGGAAGGAGAGTGTAACTGCAGGTGGTGATATGATTGCCTTGCATGGTTCTGAAATGGGCCAGCTTAAATATGGTAGGCATATATCGATGATGATGTTACACCACTGGGCTCAGCATGTACCAAAATACCCTTTGAAGTAAGGGCTGGTATTGTGCAGTGTTTACAGTATTGAACTGTTTCTTTGACAGCTTGTAATTCTTGTCTTTCAGTCCCTTCATCTGATGGTTGCTAATGATGTGTTGGAGCCGGGGAGGATAGACTGGCTTGTGTTTGATGTCCTTTCTAGTCTTTTCTACCCTTGTAGAACTGGAGGAAACATGCAACGTTTCCAAGGTGAAGAAGGAATCCAGCAGTTTCTCATGTAAGCTCTTTCTTTAGAGATAGATTGGGCTCAGATTCCTCTGAAGCTTTGGTAACATTTACTTGCATCGAAGCACCCAGTTCTGCCTCTCTCAGCTTTGGAGGTCCTCATGCTGTTATTAAGTGCTTGATCTAGCTTGGCTGGAGATTGGACAATCTGAAGGAACAGGTCTTTACATGAGCACAAGGAGTCTTCATAAGCTGTTGCTGCTTTTTCCTTGCTGTCCTTTTGGCCATGGGTTGAATATTCAACTCTGATCTGTCCAAATGTGGAAGGCTGACAACTGCTATTTGTGTTTCATAGAACTCATCTGAATTTATGCTGCTGTAGGAATCTGAGAAGATTTAAAAAGTAGCTGTGGTCTCATCATCCTAAATAATAAAAGAATTCACTTGAGTATTTATTTAAGTTGAGGGACAATGAGAATAAACACATGACTAAGTGAAATCTGAACTTGATACACATTTCAGTCTATGTAGACAAATGCCAAAAGTGCTAGAGTGTTCTAGTTAGTCATACAAGACTCTTAAGAGATTTAAAATTGCTGTGTACAAATACACACAAATACAATGAGGGGATGTGTGAAATAATTTCTAAAGCATTTAAGTTCAAGGTTACCATAGTAAGGTAGGTAGAAGGAGAAAGAGAAATCAATTTGGTAGATTAGATAACGATGGAGTCTAGCTGTTGGACTTGTGTCAGTCTTCATGTCATAGCAGGTGGTTTGGTAACGTAATATTGTTCAGCAACTCTTTGTTCAATAGGACACATACTGTGAAGGGAGAACAAATGTGTTGCTGATAATTACCAGTCCCCGCTGGAGAAGAGGAACAGAGGGGAGGGAGAACCTACCAAATGTGTGTTGAAAGGCCCTGAGGCATTCCCTGCATGGTGATGTTTTATTTAGGTCAGTTGATAATAGAAGAGGGTTTTTTCAGTATTGACAAGTACAAAATAATGCAGTGCTAAATGCTTGGGGAAAATATTTGGTCTCAAGATAAGTAATGCTGTAGAACTGCTGAATTTCCCAGCACACAGATCAGCAAGAGGTGCATGGCACTCTGTTAGCCTGAATGGTAGTGCTGCAGAGGGAAGCTGGCTTGTAGTGATCCTGGTGGCTGTCCCTGATCCTTATCTCATGGCAGTTAGTTCTGCTCCTTCTTAAAATCTGGTTTAGCCTGACACAAGTCACTGAACAGTCCATTAAAAAAATCCTCTGTTTTGCTAAGCGTTCCTTTGCAGGGTGCCAGATGAAGGGCTGGTGTCAGTAAACTTGTATAAGTGTGAAACTTGTATAACTGTGACTTTTATAGGGATTTTGGAGTACTTTGCATCACAACTGAGCAGATCCAATGATACTGGCCTTTCAGTTCATATTTGGACTTATATATGTATATCCACCATGGAAATAGAATTTTGAATAATTAGAATATGAGGAACCTCATTAAAGTCTGGAAGGGACTCTTCCCCATGAAGTCCTGCCCACAGACATGCTTTCCCACATCTGCATCCCTAAGGTGTCACTAATCACAGAATCACACAGAATTCTAGGGTTGGAAGACCTATAGATAAGGTACTGACACAGCTGAAAACAAATCTGTCCCAAAAAGTGGGTGGGTGGGCAGCCTTTGTCACTCAGAAACCAAACTTAAACCTATTTGACCCTCTGAAATCACACTTGAAGTCTTACCACTGCAAGGTGTTTATATAATGATAGTGTTATATTGTTAGCAACATACATAAAAACTAGAAATAAACATTTTTTTAGGCAAATATGTAACCTTAATCTTGGCCTCTTACTAATGGCACTATTCATTTGGCTGAGACAAGAATGCCTGCCAAACTTACTGGTTTTAAATTACACCCGCCAGGTCCCTGTTTCTCAAAGAAAACACCATAGAAAAGGAGCCGTGTTGCTGTGCAGATAGCTGGTGGTTAGGAATCTTGATATAAACAGAGTTTGTTTTGGGATATTTTCTTGCTGTCATCAGGAGCTCAATCCGTCTGTACTACAAGCTAGCACTTTTCCTGGAGAAATATGTTCTGAAAAGCAAACAAAATACTTCTCTGTATCAAAGTGTTAGTCAGCACATAGCTCTGAGAAAGGCTGCCATAAAGAGTCATATTGGTGGAGTTTAATAGTTCATGCATTGTAAACGCTGAAATTGGATATGTCACTGAAAGCTGCTCTTGGGCAGTTTTAGCTTGCATGACCGGCATTTGCTCAGCAGATCACCACAGGTCCTGCTGATCTTCCCCTGCCAGCGCTTAAGCAACATTTCTATAATGGACACATTTTTTTTCTTATTTTTGTTATTATTCCCTCCCCCACCATGTATTAGGCATTAACGTGCTTTCCTTGGAAACTGGAGCATGCATTTCATCTTCTACTGCCTATTGCCTTCTTCAGCAAATTTATTTTAGTGCCACTGCCAGGGAGTGCTATCTCGTGCTGCTCAGTGGTGTAATATCCAGTGGGTAATATGCTTGAAGCTGCCATATTGTGCATTGGCAAGAACAGTAAACGATAGAAAGGATCTTATGTTTTTGAGAGAGAATTCTGCCTTCAAGGCACTCTGTATTCTGTAGCTGCCCTGGCCTATCAAGGGGAGCTTAGCAGCAAAACGTAATCGTAAAACTCAGATGCCACCAGAGGAGGCAGCAGCTTTCTCATTTATTTTTTTTATTTTTTTCCAAACTGGCCTAATCCTGGGTGCAGCTGAGGCAGCCCATGCTGAGCAGCAATTCCTTTGCCGTTCAGTTCCAGCCTCTTCCATGCAGCTGGAAGGGGGTCTCTAGTGATGATGGCATGACAAGTGTGTGTGTGTGTGTCAGATCTTGTCTTTTGTCATAATATGGACTTTTCAAGTGTACACTTAGATGTTAAATTTGCTTTCAAATCATCCAGTACTCCAGTCGTACTTAAGATACATTTGTGAAACAGTTTGGCTTGAGAGAGATTTTTTTAATGTACTATGAGCTGGGAATGGACTGGTGTTAGACCCTAATTCATAGGGTCAAGAAAAGAAAAAGAGCAGTATGAGGAAGCTTTTTGCTGTAGGATTACTCAACAATGCCAGTACTTAACTCTTGAGCACAGTGAAAGCCACTACAGGCTTTAGACATTATTACCTTGCTCTTGGCCTTTAATGCCAGTAGCCCTGCTATGATATGCAGTGTAGTAGTTAAAATGCCAGAACAGAGCCTTAGTTTTCCTCCTATACAGTTAACTATGGACATGAGTTGGCTTTACTGTTATTTCCCAGTGTGCACTGTAGTCTATCCAATTTAATTATTAGCAACAATGAAATGTCATTTGATAAAGCTTTCTGAGAACAGCCAGCAATTTGACATCAAAACCCAAGAAGAATGACCACTGATGAATTGGTGTCCAGTTTGGACCAGGAGTTCTGAAGCTGGATCTCTCCAGAGGGACTGGATTTCTGGGCCTTGAGTTTTTTGGAGCTGCCTGTAGTAGTACATGGTGTGGGGTGCTGGGTGCTGTTTCTGTGTTTCAGGCTCATGTGGAAGAGGGAACAGTTTTAGATGCCAACAGGATACCAATGCATGTGTGTCCATGCAAGTCCAAGTCTTAATATTTTTCTTGTGACAGAAGAATCATTCTTGCCCTTTCACATCCTGAAAAATAAGCAATGCCAAGGCGTTGCATGTGCAGAAAGCCAGACTTGTTGGTTTTCTTCTGTAAACTTCAAGGTTCTACCAGGTAAGATGACTAAAAGCCAGAATTGATCTCATGACTGCATTTGTGCAAGCATTATTCTCCTTTAATTGCATTCAGAAAACCTGTGAGACTTAATACACAGCAGACTTATCTTTACTCTGTCAGGTGTGTTATGCTAATGCTTAACCAATGGCCATTATACTCTGAAGTATTCAGCACTAACAGGGGATCTTCTCTAACTCAGGGTAAGCAGTTGTGCTGCCTGAAACATTGCTCTGCCCAGTCAGATCAGCATCCCGTCTCTAAAACAGGGGGCTAAATTCTGGCACTGGTTACATAACTGTAGATGATGCTACCTGTGTGGACTCACGGTTGGTAGATTGATGTAGCTCCTCAGTGTCAGAATTTTATTTCAGCCATGTCACTTTTGGTATGGAAGATGGTATGGGATTCTGAGTCAGCAACACAGCAAGGCTTGCAATACGCTATCGGCATGGATCTTCAGTGTCTCTGTAATAGTCTCTTCCAGCAGCAGGAGATTGAACTCAGTTTTAATAGTGAAATGTATATTACACATGGAATATTTTACTCAGAAACACTGCTTTTGAACACTGGGTCCTTCTGTTTAGGTCCCTTCTAAGCTGTGTTTGGACATGTTGAACTTGGAAGGATGACATGATTAATAAATTCTTGCTACTATTAGGGTGGAGGTGTCATGTAGCTCTGTTCTTGAAAGCCAAATCTTTGCTACTGGTTAAATATTCAAAGATGTTGCAATAGTTCATAAAGCCATAAACCAAATTGTGTTAAAGAATGTTTATAATCTACAGAAAAGGATCCGGTAGCTTGGACTGTTTAAATAAATTATTAGAGGAAGGAAAATGCAATACTGGAAACTTCTTTAATCTTCTCACATTATAAGTGGAAGCATGGTCCTACAAAGCTGCTTGATTTGGAAGCAAATTACAGAAGTAATTGGCATATATGTGCATATAAATAGTAATAAATATGTTTAAATAGCTATCTTCCAGCCTATATTTAGCAGTGGAGTAAGCACAGAATATTCTTCCTCTATCCTTTATTTCCTTTGAAATAGTGCTCTGCATGACAAGTTCCTCTCTGTAGATTGTTCTGATAACTTCCTTCCATCTGTATCTCCCTTTAGCCCCAGGCTGTTGAAAATGAAACAGTTTTTGAATGAATAATGCTTAAGTGATGACTTCCTTATATGATTAAAGAAAGTGTGGGATGATATTTTGGTACCCTCTCTTTTCCCCCCTCACTAATGATGATATATAGACTATAAGAGGGAAGGAAGAAGGAATAATGCAATTCCTGTTTGACCCTGTTCATTGGTAGGGATCAATTCCTGTTTTGCCTTGGTGCATTTGGGCCCAAGCTTTCTCTTAAGATGATAACTGATACCTGCCTTAATATTGATTCCATCTGAGGGAAAACATTACCTGTCCTTCAGTTAAATTAAAAGTATCCTATAACTGAGCATGTGGGAAGAAATGGAGCAAATGTGATTAATGTAAAAATCTCAAATTTCTAAGAGCTTAATATCCTTTGATTTAGTATCAGATTATGATTAATAACAGTGGTATTTGGCTGCTGATACCAAATTTACTCTTAATACTGTATGCACATCTTACAGAAGCTACCTTTCAGTAATACAGGCTGTAAAGAAAGTTCTCTGACAGGGTTTGTGGGTGTCATTTAACATAAGGAAATGAACGGGTTTTTTCAAGACCGCCGATAGCTCATATGTTTGCCCTTTTAGCTATTCGTGCAACTAATTACATGGAAGTTAGTTGTTTAATGGAACAGGATTGCAATGGTTTTAATTATTCAAAGGATAACAAAGGAAAGCATCAGAAAATGTAATGTTAAACAATGGATCAACTTCATACCACTGAAACCCTATGGAGCTATTTTGAAGTTAATGAACTTAATCCATTGTTTCACTCTTATTTGCCTAAAATAAAAGTAAACAAGGAAAATCATGAACTGTCCTAAAAACCTTCTCTTAAAGAAATGCTTCCATTGACTCTAATGGAGCTATTGGCATGTGTAGAGCTAATTGTGTGAATTAAATAATTAACAATTTGTCCTCTCAATTTGTGTGCTATCCAATTAAATCTTGAGAAAGGGATAGGCACATCGGCCGCCAAAGCTTTGGACTAGTAAATCAATCATTTTAAAGCAGTTGGAAGCGTTAGTGATTTTTAACTAAAGAAGAAAACAACCCCCAAAAGCCAGAACAGCAGCCAGAAGTTTGCTCTGTTCCAGTTGGAGAACATCTGGGATGTTCTGTGACTGGGAAATGAATCCTACTTTTTTGTTTAATGGAAGTCTTTATTTGCAGTTGATAGATGCAAGGGAGCACAGAATGTAATTTAAGGTATTGATTAAGACTTAATAAACTAAATCCTAAATGGGGGAAGCAAACAAACAAAGGCTTCAAAATCCTATAGCTATTGTGATGGAATTCTAGTATTTGTTTCCCCCCTGTTTGAACTGCTGGGTTTGACTTACAGGAATGAGAGCATCCTCCTGCATTTTGATACCGTGCTGGTTGACAAAGCCGTCAGGCAAAGCAGAGTAGATGGGAGCGCAGTGTGATCTTCACCTTCACTTGTGCAAACCGAAGCGAAACAGATCATTTTATTACCCCAGTGACATAGCTCAGTGATTGATGTGAAAGTGCTGTGCTAACAGTTGGGGTGTGTGTGTGTATAGCTGTTCCTCAGAAGGGATCCCAAAGTGCCCACAGACCGCCTGCATGGTGAAGGGATCTGCTGCTGACCCCTGGCCCTGGGTGGTGACAGGGGAGGACACGGGTGCTCTGTGCAGTGGGTGTTGTTACAGGAGAGCTTTGACAAAGCAGCAGCACAGTTTGTACCCTGAATTCGAATTTATGCATTGCACTGAGAGAACAGAACTTAATTTAGGGACTGGGAGGCAATGGTAGAGTGTCATTACATTTTTAATGAGCAGAAATGAGCAGGCACATCACTTTGTTCATCAGATTTGTGTCTAGTCTTTTTTTAATACCTATTCCTTTCCCATTCTTTGTTTAAGATTTGCAGGCCTACAAAGACCTGTAGAATTATGGCTCTGCTGTGAACTTGTTTTCTTAAATCTGTGCCAGACAACTGCTGAGGTCAGAGAACAGATAGATATGGTGATGGCAGCCTTTTAAGGGAACTAATTTACAGTGGTCTTTGAAAAAACAAACCATTTCATTTGTGTGAAATGAGTAGGTCTTGGTTTAGTTGCTGGTAAAGAAATGTAAGCATCACATGTCAAGTAATGTAGTTGGGGTTTTCCTACATTAACATAGAGACCATGAACTAACTTGGATGTTTAACAGAATAATAAGTGGGATTAGTTTTGTTTATTAATTCTCTGGAAACATTTTGTTCATAGTAGGTACAGATATACTGACAGCTTTGGTGAGTTGTCAGCAAAGTCCAGATGTGATTTGCTATATGTATTGGACTTTCCACACTAGGAAAGTCTCTGAGCAAAGTCTCCTTCAGCTACATATTTATGTTGAGAGCTATGGAATTCATTTGGTGACTGCTGAGAGTAACTGAAGTTTTTAACTCTTTCTCTAAGGTCCTATGGTGAAATAGTGCAAATACTGAGAGGGAGAGAAATTCTTGCACAGCAAAGTAGCAAATTACATTAGTTAGAGAGGGACTGAAGGATATCAATAACACAAAATAACTTTGATACTTTGATAATAAAGTTTCCTTTACAATGCTTATCAACTTTAGTTACAACCTCATAGAGGAAGGTTTTTGACACGCTGTGATTAAAAACAACCCAACAACCCAGGTTTTGATTTAGGTGCTGTTTTGAAAGGATGTGGGGGTGAGGTCCCGTGCACTGGAACATGAACTGTTTGCTTAGACACAATAGCATATTGAATGGCCTTTATTTGTGGCAGCTTTGTATTTTAAAACCATCTGAGGAATAAGTTTACTTTGGTACAAGTGCTTATATAGTCATATATCTGTCTCCTTATCTGACAGGTGATGCAGTTACATTGTATACTGTTGGACCTTTCTGCAGCATGTCAAGCAAGCTATTGCAGTTCACTTCAGTTTATAAATATCCTGGTAATTATATTTCTGATTTCCTACTTTTGTGGAATACAATAGGGTAATACTTTCTTTTTAAAATATAGCTTGGAAATGAAAGTCATGATTGAAACAGTATTCTTAATGTCTTTCAATCTGTACTGCATAGACTTATAACTCCCAACTTTCATCTGGCACGTAAGTACTGAGCCCATTCTGGGCTTCTCGACACATTTCCCACTGGTCCTTCACTGCACCTGCTGTGCTGCCATCAGCCATTAATGTTCAGATGAAGCAAACAGCTGGTTAGGATGTGCCTGAGACATTCACTAGTGCAGATGGCGTGTTCTGTCTGCCTCTACCTGTAACATCTGGCAGCAGTCATAAGTGAGAAAGCCCAAATGAGAAGGAGGGAGAGGTTTTTTAAGTTGAACTGAACAAATAACTTTCTTGGACAAATTATTGCAGATTGCTTGATATCATAAAAAAAAAACGTGAACTGGGAGCAGAATTAGTTTGCTTGATTGAATTAATTGAATGAATATGTATTTTGTGGACTTACAGAATTTCTCAAAAATTAAATTGGAAGTTGGTTTAGAGCTTCATGGATTGATGCTGTATCATCTAGGGAGTTTTCTTCTTAATCCCCAAGAATGTATCAAACTACATATCAGGCAGGTGGTTGTGCACTTGCTTTTCTACAGTGTTATGAGTTTTACCATTGGTGTCATTGCAATTTTAAATACAGTTTCTAATTGTATTTGGGATTGTGCAGATAAGATTAGAATGGCATTTTTTCCTTCCAAATGACCTTATTTTTGTAATGAAGAGCCTGACAAAAGGATGACTTTGCCATCTCATCATACAGCCATGAATGGTCAAACATTTTCCTTTCTGAATCAAACTTTTTTTTTCCCCCTACATTTTATCTTTTAAAAATCCTTAGTGTGGTAAAATGTGATATAATATCCTTTACTAAGTTTGTTCTGTGCAGTAACAGCAGCATGTTAAATACTGAGTGCTCATGTGCAGAGGTAGCATCCATGCCTCAGATAACCAGTAGCCTCTGTCACTCTCAGTCGTCTTCTGGGTTTTAACAATTTTACATTCTTGATTTTTATCAATTAATAGTTACTGTTAGCAATGCAAATGGCTGAACACTGAAGAAAGAAAACCCAAACCAAAAATACAGGGTAGAGGAATTGGGTGACAGGCTCGGCTTCCAAGGTGGCTCTTACTCCAAGACTGGCTGGATGTTGGTCTGCTTGTGGGAGGTGATGAGTGATGGCTTTTGCATCACCTTTTTGCCTCCCTCTCTTTCCTTCAGTTAGTAAACTGTCTTTATCTTGACCCATGAGTTAGCTTGCTTTTGCTCTTCCAGTTCTCATGCTTCCCACTGGTAGTAATGGGTGGGAGCAGTGAGCTCTGAGCATGGCACCGGATGGGGTGAAATGTCCCTTTGGCCAGTTTGGGTCACCTGTCCTGTCTGTGTTCTCTCTCAACTTCTTTCTCACTCCTTGGCCTATTTGCTGTAGGGACTGAGAGTGGGAAAAAGAGCCTTGGTGCTGTGTGAGCACTGTTCAGCAATAGCCACAACACTGCTACCAACTGGGTTGTGTTATCAGCACTGGTTTAGCCACAAGCTTAAAATGCAGCACCATATGGGCAGCTGTGAGGAAAGATAAGGCCATTCCAGCCAGATCCAGTATAGACAAGAAAGTCTATCCAAGTTAATGATAAATAAACAAAACTTACCTAGACTTAGCAAGGAGGTTTTACCTCTTATATGGACAAAATATGCTGGGAAGTGCTGAATTGTGGAGGAGAGATGAATAAGATTACAGTGCAGTGGAGATGATAGAGCTGTGAAAAATGCATTTTATAAAGCACAAGAGACTTTAATAAATTTAGAAGGTGGTTCATGTCAGTCAATCTTAAGACTCAGTGGCATCCCAAAGGAGGAGGAGCAGAATAATACAGCTTCTTACCTACAACTATTTCTGACAGTGCTAATGAGCGTGGAACAAAAAGCGAGAAGGACTCTCTGATTTCTGCTATCAAAACCAGCTCCTGGGCAAAGACCTCATCTTGTCACTCGCAAAGGCCCTTTGCTTTGAGAATAAATAATACACGCTTTTTACATCTCATTTTTGTCAGGATCTGTGCCGAAGGATCTTGACAACACTAACATGAAATGTAGCAGCATTAATCACCTTTAAGCTTCGAAGAGCTGTTAGTAGAAAGGCATATTTTGTGTTAGCATTTATATCTTCAAGTTAGGACAAAAACAGCTTGAAACTCCAATGTCCATTTTTTCATGGTTGTGGTGAAGCTGCCAAGCCTGTTCCTGAGGACAAAGTCAACAGGTAATTCCCGAGCCCTGTGGTATGAGGTACAGCTTTAATTAGAGCCTCAATAATAAAAATGCATCAGTATTCTGTGCCTTTTGCATCCTCAGAAGTTGTCTTCTTTTCCATTTGAGTTGTGATTTACTGTCTCTTACATGTCCTGTTTACTGTAGAGTAAAAACCAGACTACTTTACAAGCAATGGCAGGCTATCACCTACAGCAAAACATGCAGATAACTGGAGTTTTGAACTGCTGATCTGTTTACAGGCCTCGCTTTTCCTTCTTTCTCTCATTGTCAAGCTCTAAAAATACTTGTTATAAACTTACAGCTGCTGAAAAGGGAAAATGAATGTATATAAAGTGGGGTACCAGACCTCTTTCCGTCTGTATAGCTGCATAGATTAAACTATTGTCAGTTAAGGAGGTGCTAGTGCTATTAAACTCGCTGACCTGATGTTCCCTATCAAAGTAGAGTGTTTGTCATTCCTCTGAGTGGAAGAGTTTGACAGACAGCAATTAAAACTGAAGAAAAGAGTAACACACCAAGCAGGTTATTGGAAGAGAAACCAAGAAAAACAATGTGTGACATCCGTTCCCTGTGTCTTCAGTGTTCTCACAGGGACTGGGATGGGGGTTAAGAGGACAGGGTGCTTGCCCAGATGTGCTGATCAGGTTTCAAGTGCCTGCTCATGCTGTTGATTGCTTACTGTCATGAAGGCAAGTTGTAGCAGAAGGAATGAAGTCTTGGCGTGTACGCTTAGCAAAGGACAAACTGTAAATTGCTTGTAGCAGCACAGGAGGAGGAGTAGGTTAGAGGCTGCCTGCTGGTGGTCAGGGTAGGTGTGTGCTGGAGCAGGTTGGGTGGCCTCTCCAGGCAGTCACAATCACTGGAGGTTCGTCAGGACCAAGACAAGTGTTTTTCAGTACTGGGTTAGGGGTACTTGGTGCTGCTGGGATGTGATTTTTTTTAAAAAATTTTTTTTACTTTTTAATTTTTATTTTTCAGAGATAATTTGAGTAGTCACAGACAACTATAGATCTCCACCTTGAACTGCAGTCTGATAATGCCTGACCTCTCCGTAAGTTTGCAATGTGATGCTTCAGAAAGGCAGCTATAGCCCCTTCAAAGACAAAGACAAGCCCCTTCTAGGAATGTGATGCTTCAGAAAGGTAGCTATAGCCCCTTCAAAGACAAACCCCTTCTAGAAATGGCTAACATGTAAAATATACATACCTGCCTCATGCAGACAAAATTAGTAAGTAAAAAATCTGCAAGCTGGCTACCGTTCCCTTCTATATTGGATTTAAAACCAGACTTCCTCATTCAGTTCATTTTTTTTTCTCCCCATGAACTGTGGTGATTTTTTTAAATGAGAAACAGTAATATAATTTGGTTGTGCAGAAAAATACGGTATCTGCCAAATGATTGATCACTTTTGTCATCTGAATCCTCTGACAAGTATTTTGCAGTGCTTTTAGGAGTATTTTGAAGATATAAATAGATCACAATGTGTGGCAATTAGCAGATAAGAAGAAATAAACATCAGCTCTATATGCTGGCTATGTAGTAAAGCTGGATTTTAAAACCAGAGGGAACACAGGATTTCGCTTTGCAGCACATGACTCAGTCCTGCTATGGTGGAAGGCAGGCAACAGTGAAGCTGATTTGGAGCCTACAGTTTAATGCTGCTGCATAAAATGCTGTCTTCCCCATGGTTATTTATTATGTAAAGTAAAGCCTTGCCTCTGAAAGGAGGGTATAGCTTATTATTTGTTATTATGTAATTGATGTCAATATGGAGCTGTAAAAAAAGCATACTGTTTCTAATAGAGTACTGATCATTGCTAGGTGTTTGATCTTGTTTGGTTTACAATGCCTCCTGCCAAAGTGAAGGGCTCGGGACATTTATTTACATGCTCTCATTTAAGGACTGTTCTCCCAAGAAAATGCTTTTGATGAGAGAAGTTTGGGTTTATGTATACCAGACCCATGCAAGCCTTTCTTCAGGTCAAGAGTAGAAGCAGTAACTTCAACCTCCTGGTCCTAGAGACAAACTGGATTGCCTTTCCTTAGTAAGGCTCTTGCAGCCTTAGACCCAAAGAACGGCTTCTGTGCTTGAGGGGCTGTTTATTGAGCTACATGAACTGTTTCTGCTCAGTTTTCTCTAAACCTTGTGTTGCTTAGACAATCATGACTCAGACGTGCACAGAAATATGCTGTTACTACTGTCTCTTAATTAGAAAGCTTGGTTGTACTATAGCTTTTTCTTGTTTTAATCCAGGAAAGATATATTTTTATGTATATCAAATATCTGTATGGTAGAACAAAATTGCGTTTTACATAATAGCTCATATGCATACATAGGAGAAGTATTTTTGGTAAGGATGCTCTCATATAAGTGGCTGTCCTGCTGAAGGAATTTTTTGTAGCATGTACGAGGGTTGCCAGTTTCATCTGTTATAATAATATGCCCTATGACAGGTTTGCAAAAAGCAACATCATAAACTACAAACTGACAAGTGAATCATGTGGTACTTAGTTATGGCATCTTATGGGCAAATATCCAGAGGAAAAATATGCCCTGTTTAAGGGGTTTCTGGTAGAAGGTTAAAAATGCAAGACTGTTCCAGGTAGAGGATTAATCCTCAGCAGTAGAGCCATAGCACACTGGGAATTAAAGAATCAGGTCTGTGTTTATGCCCAGAGGCTTTGAGTGAAAGGGTGAGGTGTGCACGTGTCCTGTGTCTGCTTGTACCACTCTTGTTTTCTTGAGGCAGGATGCATGTGGTGAAGGGTGTGCAACACCTCTGGCACTGGGGAACCATCGTGCCATTTGCTACTCTGTTCACTGACTTTGCTCTTTCACTTTCCTGCAGTTTATGGTAGTGCTCTGCAGTGGCACAAGCCAGTACCTTACTTTATCCCGAATTCATCATTCTAATATGGCCATGCAGTGAGAAGGTGCAGCAGAATTCAAGCTTTGAGCTTGCTGCTCTTTTCCCCCAGTAATGAAGTTTGTAATTAGCATGTTCAAGATGCTAAAGAGAATGTGAGCATGTTAACAACTCTCCAAATGTCAAAATGATTTTGCAGTTGTCACTGGTGGTTCACATTAGGGAAGTAAAGATGCTTTTTACTACTCAGTAAGTTTCTTACTGTCACAAAGTAGAGCAGAGAAATATTGATGAAGGACATCATTCAAATCTGCAAACCAGCGGGGGTTTATGCTAAAGGCCATAGCTGTCTACAGCTGTTAAAAGCATCAACTCATGACAATCAGTGCAAATACTACCTGCTCCCAACAAGTTTATCTAAAAAAACCCATCTTAAGTTATGTATTAGAAGATAGGAGGTTTCTTTTAAAGCTGCTTTTATTAATAGTGTTACTAGTCTTCTGAAAGAGTACATAGAAAACAGCATAAATAATCTTAGAGGAGGAGTATAAATCCTAGTGATATTATTGGATTTTCCTGAAAGCAAGCAAATAAAGTGTGCAGGATGAGCTAAAGGTATTTCACATGCTTGACCAGCCCTTAAGAGGTGTCTTGATCCAGAGATACATCATTAGGAAAGGCTAAGTCTAAAGCTTGCTTCATAGAAGTGAACTATATAGCAAATCTTGTTACACAATAGTTAAATTATTATCTGAAAAGATTATAGACATCTGTCCTTTAGAATGAAAGGAGAGACCTGGGGTTTTCTAGGATACAACTTCCTGATTATTAGATTTGCTACTGGCTAATGCCTAAGAATAATTTATGTTTTTAATATAATTGCAGCAACATAAATGCTGATAAAAGACTAAGGTAACCTGTGCAGTCAGAGTTACAGATTCATGTGTTAAGATTGTGATTGCTTTGCAAGTCTGGAAAATGGAAATATACAGTAGATAAAAACAAAAGAAGTAGAGAAAAACCAAGATATATTTTGCTTACATACTGGTAATCAAATTCTCTTACTTTAGCACTCATTAACCTTTTCTTGAATTCTGAGGTAACTCTGTAGCCTTCTGTAATATTTACTGTGATATCTGAATTTTTATTTGTAGGAGCCTAACTGAGTTTATTACTGCTAATTGACCCTGTTTCATCTCTCTGCAAAAGGCAGTTAGCAGATAACTTACCTTTAAAAAACAAAATTGTTTAATTAAGGAGTTACTACCCAAATGGTACCAAAAATCTTATTACCTCAGGAGAAAATGCTGAAGAGAAGGAAGGAGTAGTCAACAGTCTTCTATCAGCTGGTATCTAATTTAGTCCCATTATTGTTGGTGCATGCTTATCATGCACTTCTGAGGACCATCAACATGGAAGAAAAAAAATCAATAGAGCATCTGCTGTTGATGTGTTTGTATGTCTGGTGTTGGCACTTAATAAGCAGTCATTTCTCAACCATGGTTGGATCTTGCACAAATATCCTTCAAATGACTGAAATTAAGCTTTCTGCTGTCCTGGGACAAAAGGTACTCCCCCCTTCTTTTCTGGCTAAAGCATTTTCTAGTGAATACAAGGTCATATTTCTAGTAATGTAAACTGGATGATTATAAAGCCTGTTATACCAATAGCTTCATGGACTGAAAACATTGGCTAGTGGTGACAGGAACAGTCTGTGTATTGAGACAGAAGCCGGTAGATCCTTTCCTGCTGTCCTAGCTACAACTGTTAAGAGTCTTGTTGCTCAGCTAGCAGGGTGGTGACCTTCTGCACTGCTGAGACAACCAGCTGAACATGCTGTATATGCAGTGAAGCCACTTCAGTCATCTCCAGTAAAATATTACCTTAAATCCAGTAATGCATAAATCAATCAATTAAGCACATAGTGAATAATCTCAAATATTCTGAATTTCTGTGCCACTGCTGCACGTGTGTGGGTTGATCAGAGTAACATGTTTGGATCACATTTTATGCCTTGATTACAGAATCTGAAGGTGTATAACTTGAGTAGCTTTCGGTCTGCGCTGTTAATTATCTTGATATTTGAAAATTGGTACCTTTTTAAAATGGTACCAAAGGCTTTAATTTCAAGTCACAGCTTATTTACTGAAGTGTTGTCATGACAAAATGCATCAATTAAACCTTCAAACTTCTCTACTATCTTTAAGTGGTCCTTGTTCCTAAGGACAAGAGTAATTTTCTATTATTGAACTTTTAATCAATTCCATACAATGTTCTTAAACATAAATAATTATGACATTGCTTGTAAGTAAATCAAGGAAGAATTTTGTGTAAGAGATTTTATCCATTTCAATGGAGGCTGGAAATAACCCTCATTTTTTCTACATTGATTTTTAACTGGCTTCTTGAGCCTTATTCAATGGGATGGCAGTGGCCTGGCTTACTGTATTGCATTGGGTAATGTTGGAAGTTCATAGATATCACTAGTTATACCCAGATGATTGGGCAGCATGAGATTGATCTGAGAACCAGCTCTGTATTATCCATTTGCTTGAAGCCAGTTTTCATTTGGTTGTCAAAGGTTTGACTGGGAATGTTGCAGCTAGTGGGAAGAAGGTAGAAACTGCTGTAAGCAGAATTAGATGAGCCCAATGTTCTTTTTGTTAAAGGTTGCTGATACAAACTCCTTTAGAAATAAACAAAAAGAAACCTTAAACCAACCAAACCACCAAAACACTTCAATGCCTGGTACCCTGACAATAGGGAAAGAGATCCTGAATGTCATTTGTTGCTGGAGGACACTTCCAGCTCTCTTCTCTCTTTTTCGGCCCCTCACTTCAAAAAAAGACATCGAGGTGCTGGAGCGTGTCCAGAGAAGGGCAACAAAGCTGGTGAAG
>VZRW01008036.1:2132769-2208372 GCA_013398125.1 Aegotheles bennettii | reverse complement strand
TAAACATTGAGGTCACCTCTCGGTCTCCTCTTCTCCAAGCTAAAGAGCCCCAGCTCCCTCAGCCTTTCCTCATAAGGGAGATGTTCCACTCCCTTCATCATCTTTGTGGCCCTGCACTGGACTCTTTCAAGCAGTTCCCTGTCCTTCTTGAACTGAAGGGCCCAGAACTGGACGCAGTACTCTAGATGTGGCCTCACCAAGGCAGAATAGAGGAGGAGGAGAACCTCCCTTGATCTATTAACCACACCCCTTCTGTTACACCTCAGGATGCCATTGGCCTGCTTGGCCACAAGGGCACATTGCTGGCTCCTGGCACAAAAATTAGCGTGCCTAAGCCATTAATGCCACAGAAGCCATTTGCTAAGGGCTTTAGAATTATCTACACATTTGCTGAATCTCAAATGTGTAACGAGAGGGACCTAGGAGGGTGGCAGGAGCTAAAAAAATACAAAAGACTTGAAAAAAAAATCTTAAAAATTAAAAGGAGAATAATTAATGATTTGGATAAAATACACATTTTTGTGCTCAGCACAGTAGTTCAGTTTAAATACATCAGCAGTTTTGTGCATCTCTTTAGATTAAATGTAAATGTTCCAGGAAGGACTGTCTTTTCTCCAGTCTCTACCTAATGACTTCTGTTTCTTTTAAGGGGTCACCACAAGATAGAATGTATTGCTGGGCTGCAGTGATAATATTGATTTTGCTTTAAAGAATTTTAACTTTGATAAATTGTACCCTGTGGAATAATTTAAATGAGTAACAAAACAAAATATATTGTTTTAAATTGTCAGAGTGGACAAAGTAAATTTGTGCTGTAGTGCTTGGAGAGCTTCTTCAAATCACTTTCCTTGAAGGAATTCTTCCTTGGGTTGATTTGTTTTAAATTGTCTCAAATTAGTTGGAAAAAAATAAATAGGACCTCTCCAAATCGCTGGTCAGTGTTAAAGATTTATATCTTTTGGCTACAGAGCTTCCAAATGAGGGACTAGGGAGCAGTCAGTACTTATGGGGTTATTGTCAAAGCCTTAAAGTACAGAAAATCCTAACAAGGATGTACATGGCTCTTCTGGTCTATCAGTAGCAGCTGGATGTCTTCATTTACTCTAAATTTCTCTTTGCATGGATGGACAAACCACGGACCCTCTTGCCATAAGTGTGTAGAGAAGGTTGTTGAACAGTAATAAATGTTTGTCCTAGTAGACCTTGGCCTTTGAACACAAATGTGGGTGTGAAGGAAAGAAAAGAGCCAAGAACAGTTCCTGTAACCTTTTGGTAACTCGCTAGCTACTCATGATCATTAGAACATTTGGGAAATGTGTATAGGTGGACTCTGTTCTGATTCAGAGTTGAAACAAGAATGAAAGACAGAAGAAAGTCTAGTGCAACCAAATGTAGTTTCCTAAATGTGTAATTTAAAAACTGGAGAGTGCTGAGCTACATTCACCCACATTACATTGCCCAGTGAAAGAGCTGCTGTTTAACTGGTTTCATTGTTGAGGGCAAAGATCCTCTGGAGCAGGGTCAAAAACGTGCTCTGGTAGTGATGAAGAGTGGGTGGGGATATTGGAGAACCATTTATACTTCACTGTGTATGTCATGAGAGATGCTGTCGTTTTCATATTCTCTTAGTAACTGAAAAAACCCCAAACAGTTCAAGTCTAGGAGTCTCATGCACTAGATCTAGGAAAGTGGCAATCTTTCCTTCTGTGTTAGTTGAATTAAGGAAATTAGCAATACAGTTTCATCATTTCCCGTGAATTTCTGAGCATGCCTTAGTGTTAGTCAAGCTCCTAAAAATACTTTATTCAACAGTCTTTCCGAATCTGAATATTTTATCAAGGAGGGCAGTTGGAACAGGAGAAGCCAAGCTGTGAATTAAACTGGGCATGATGTGAAGACTGCTGCAGAAACAGTGAGGAAAATTAAAAAATGACACGTTCTTGTGTGGTTCAAAAAGAATTTCTTCTGTTCTCACTCACCTTTAGAATCATCGCTACACTCTCGTTGCAGAACACAAACTCTGTGTGTTACTTGTGTTTGAAAAGATTTTCCTATCAGTAGAACCAGACCGCTGTGTTGAAGGGGAGTCAAGGGACAGCTGTTGTCCTGCTGCTGCTCTAGAGATCCTTCCTCCCAGCCCCAGAGGGGATGGCAGCTGTTTGCAGAATGAACCTCCACAGAAGGTAGCGGAGTCCAGTTGTGGCAGTAATTTTAGGATAGTAAAAGTCATTAATCTTTTTTTAAACAAAACATTTAGGAAGAAAATGCTGGCTGCCTTTCTTAAGTAGTTTGTCTATCGCATTTATGGGCTCTTTTCTTACTACGGGGAAATGGTGGCTTATCAAACATATCTCCACTGAAATATGAGCTGTGTTTGGAGTAGGATTTTGATTGTTTGGGGAAGAAACCTGCCAAACATTCCAGCATTGATTTTTGGGCTAGAGTGAAGTTTGCTTGAGCCTGCTTGCCCTTTTTGGTTGACTAGGTGGGGGAAACCCCCAAAACCTCTCCGTGCTGGCATTGCAGCCTGTGGCTTTTGTACAAATAATTATCAATTACGTACAGAAAAAATAAAGCAAAGCAAAAAAACCCACCCCCCTGCCCCCCCAAAAAAGGTTACAGCTTAAGAATGATTTTGATTTAGACTACAGCATAAGTAATCTTTTACTCATTGCATGACAAATATGATTTTGTACAGTTTGCTGGTATCAATAAGACTTCCCAAGACCATTTTTAACATGAGCAAAACAGATTGAGGGGGACAGTATGAAGTCAGTTAGGGATGCATGACAAAGATTTGCTTTTCTAGGGTATATCAGCAGCGTGTTAATGTCAAAAGTTGGAGACTTGCATGTGGTAATTAACTAAATCTTCCTTATTTGAACTACATAAACTGAGGCGTTGGAGTTTTCTCCAAACAAAATTTTGGCAGAAGAGTTTTTCATAGCTCTTTCACAGTGCTACTCAAAGGTTGTGTTTTGAAATCCTTTACTCAGGTAAATCACCTTCTGCTCACAGATCTGTGTTCAGTAGCATGTGAAACCAAACCAAAGCGCCCCTCTCATGCTCATTTATTTAGACTTACTAAAATCTTAATAAAAGGTTCTCTGTATTTGGCAATTAGGTGAAAACATCCTGATTACAGAAGACATACAATTTTTTATGGATTCTGTAAGAGTTTTTCTTGTGTATGAGTCGGGAAAAATGTCAGATGTTTTAAGTGTTGAGGAAAATCTGGTTTAAGATATTTAGAAATTAAATATAAATAGATATAATTGAGAGCAAAATATGTGTGTGATTGGGTTCATGTTAATGAATCATCAAATAGCAAAATAGATCAGATCAGGTGTAGCGCTATATATATATGTGTGTGTGTGTGTATGCACACACATACTCACTTTAGTGTGTATTTCAAGAGCTTGTGCTAGGTATATAAAACCCAGAAAGACCTCTGAAGTGTTGAAATGTTCTGTAAGTGGTAGACTTTCTGTTTCTGAAAAAGCTGATTCTAAGTGTAACCTCGCAACAACAGAGAGGTCACCACAGGCTGTTAACTCTGTATTGCAGTTCACAGAGACCAGGAGTTGCGAAGCTGTGCTCAGAGAAAGTTGCCTTCTGCTGTTCTTACAAAAGGCCACTGGTGGCAGAACCAGGGTTGTGAAGACACAGCACTACCTATGTGATGAATGCTGCTGCTCCTCTGGCCTGAGCACGCTGCCTCAAGGACACAGGGGGCTTCCAAGAGGCTGTAAAAAACTATTTGCCACCTCTTCCACAGGGTGCTGCCTGGGGGATGATAAGCCAGCTCAAGTGCAGGGTAGGTGGAAGGAGCATAGAAGTAGGATATGGAATCAGTTTGTGACTGCTTCATTGGGAGCCTTCCATGATACTGGTATCGAGTTCAGCTGAGGTAGTCTGAAGCAGCTCCAGCAAAAACCTGTCCTCTGGTGTATTGCCTTGTTAAAAGAATACTAGATACTGTTTCCAACTCCCTTTCTCAGAAAGAGTATGCTGGTTTGCAGATCAGATTCTTCATTAGATCATGATGGTTAAAACCAGGTTAAGCATGTGAATTAAAGAGTTTAGGTGACAAATTAGAAATATTTGTGCATAAGAGTTATGCTGTGATGTGAACTCTGAATACAGCAGGTTTAATACTATCTTCTAAGCATAGTTCCAGGCAAAAATGATTCAGACTTAATTCTGAATCATATTTCCTCTTCCCCTGTCTTCCCTCTAGTCTTAAAGTGCAAGATAAAACAGTAGCACTTGCAAAATGGATCTTTACAGGAGCACTTGCTTTTTTTTCCTCTTAAATATCAGGAGTGTTCCACTGAAAATATTTTTCATATTCATACTTGGTTAGACAAACATTTTTTAATTAAGATGCTTTCCGGTGTTGGACACATATTGTTCTCATTTGTGCCTATTTAGATGTGCTGCTGACCTGTACCACCACAGTTCTCCTGGTGCTCTTCTGCACTGATCAGCTAAGAAGGGCCAAAGCACTGCACTGCTCTTGCCCTGTCAGGCTCTTTGGAAACACTGAGACTTCCTGCTCTTTTTACTCACCTAGGTCAGTCTCCATAAGCTCTGTATGTCCTGCTTAAGCGCTGCATCCATGTTTTCCATCCCACACCTGTTCGTTATTTGTGCATATTTTTCCATTTTCTCTCGGATTTGTATCTAGAATGAATCTCTGAATGTGCAAGGTGTGTTTCATCATTTTTGCCTCAGCAGCACCAGCTATATCAGCCGTATTCTGTATAATGCTTCTCTATCACTGTTCCTCTTGCATGTGTGAAAATAACACAGTCATCTTAGAAGTATGAATGTTCTCTTTTCCCTGTCAATTTGTTGGTGTCTATTAGAAAACACGTTTTTTTTTCAGGATTGGGTTTGGGTTTTTTATTCAGCTTATAAAGTAAAGAGGAAGGAAGAAAGAATTTAAAATGATTTTCAGTGGAAGTATGTTGACCTTCAAGTTGTTCTGAATGAAGCATTTATGCAGTAATGTGTTCTCATTCCTGGGGTATACAGGCCTCTACATTTACTAAACCTAAACAGTGTTCAAAATCATCAGAAATCCAACTTGTCAGTTGTTCCTTTCAACTTCTTTAGTTGAGACTCTGAGCATCTTCTGAGTGAACATTAATAAATCACTGCGCATATGCTACCCTAAGCATGTATATTTGACTTTTGCCATTTGGAGAATTTCTAAAATGCTTAAGACTTCCTACGCTTTATAAATAAAATGTGTGATTCTACACATGCAAGCTATGCTGGGTACGTCAGTGGTGTGCTTTTGGGAGTACAGTATGGTTTCTGCTTCTGCAATTCAAATCTCTCATAAAGGCGCAGAGATGGAGCAGGGAGAAAGGAAACACTGCTGGCATTAGGAACCCTTCAAAAAAAGGCTAGATTTGCCTCCTGTGTTTAGAACTGGGTGTGAAGCAAATGTATATAAATTTCTAAGTGCTTCTTTAATTCCAGCTCTGATTCCACTCTGTAGAAACTTGGCTATGGATAGGGATTGGAACAGTCAACATCTTATTACAGCTAACACACAGTATTTATCAGTAGAAATTTCAAATTAAAAAGTGACCTCTGCTTTGTGGCTTTCTTTCATTTGAGATTAATGCTGCTGTTGTGATTAATAAATCAGAAAAGCATTTACTTTTTACACATTTTGTTAATAAGTGCATGCTTCCTGCCCTTTATGCCCAGGGTTCATGTTTCAGAAGGGTACAGTATGGTAAGAAGGTCTTAAAGCAAACTTCTAATATCTTCATGATGTTTGTAATAGAACACTGAAGTTGTACAGAAGGGATCACATTCCCATAGAGGATTATCCAACCCGTGGGACCAGCTGCCCTGCCCCATGCCCCTCACTTGTACAGAAGCACAGTTTTTCCTTCAGGCTTTGTGCCTGAAGTCCACTGAGTTTAATATTAGACCCTTATATGACAATGCTTAAGTAATTTAACTTGTTTCTATGGCCATGCTATTTCAACACACATTCTTTCAGGCTAGATGAAGTAACTGCAGTGTCTGGAGTGAGAAAGCTACTTGCTGTCTCCTCCTCAGGCAGACGTGGCACTTCCCCACAGGCTGCAGGCAGTCCAGTAAGGAGAGCTGGGGGCTTGCGTTCTGGGAGAGGCTCGTGTCCAGGCTTAGAGATAAAATGGAAATAAGAGGAAATCAACACTTCTGCCTGCTTGTCTCCAAAACTGAGGAGAGCTACCACTGTTTTATTGGGGTGGATAAGCTGGTTTTGTTGTGGTCCTCTGGTTAGCATAGTTGTGTAACCACCCAAAAGCATTCCTGTTAACCTTGGAAAGTTTGCTCAAATGCTTGAACAAGTACATCTTGAAGGGCACTGCCAACTGGCTCCTCTTGGACAGAAATCCTGAGATCTTAGCCTAACTTTGCAGTTGTGATAACTGATTCTGTGGATTTAGTCACTCAAACGACTTATCCCTAATCTCAGAAATGTATTCTGATGAATTATTTCTAACAGAAGGCAAAAGACAGGAAACAGGAGTGATATACTTGTCATGCAAAGTGATTGAAAAAAGCAGGGAGACAAAAGAGCTGTCTTGCCTTTATTTCACTCCACAGGTTCGCATTAGCAGAGACTTGGGAAAGTAGTTCAAGAAACTGTTTGTGCAATGAAGACTGTTACCATAGCTGTTCTGGGGGGGGACTGAGCTATTGCTGACTTGTTAAGCAGCTTTTACTCGTCAAAAGACAAAGCTGTGTGGAGCTTTTGAGAGCAGAATCCTAATGAGGTTGCTACACTTTGTGCTTTTTTTTCCTCCTGTCAATCCCAAACCTTTGCAACAATTTGTGATCTATTGGGAGATTCATTTAAAATGTGAAAGATGGATAGGGCAAAGGCAAGGTTCTGGGTGCTCTCCCCAGCTCCCTCATGGCCCTGTTGTACCAGAGGGTCACGCAGAGGCATTGCCTGGCCTTCAGCTGCTGTCTGTTTTCACCAACTCTATTTCAGAGGAGGTGTCTAGCTGGTGCTGCATGTGTGAGGGATGCTGATGATGATTTGTGGATATAGAGCTTTTGGTATGGGTATGACACTGGCAATAAAAATTAATCAGCTAAATGCATCAAATTAGTCTAGAAAACATTGAATATGTACATTTATTGCTTGGAGAAATGAGAAATCCATCAGATTTTTGGCAGTGTCAGTGTATCATTCTGGTCATAGAGTTGCTATGATTTTCTGAGTTGCAAATTGTAGTCACAGATTTTTATATGCCTCTCAAGATAGTTGAGGTACTGTGAAGGCCCTTGTTTTTATCTATGGTGGCTGCTCAGTTGGGAAGCTTTGGTAGTAGAGGGAAAGATAGGGAGTAGGACACTACTAAAGATGATCTTTTCTAGCGAAGCAGAGAGAATTGCTTGATTTCCTGTATGTAGTTTCTTTGCTCTGAAAGACATGAGAAAAATATCAGGCTGTCTTGGAATAGGCATGGACTATGGTATGACTTGCTGGGTGGATGCTGTGATGGAACTGGAAATCTAAGTGTGCCCAACAGCAAGTATCAACATAACTCAGTCTGCTCAGCTGCAGTGGCCTGCGTGCGGACTGGGGGAGGTAATGTTTGTTTGTGTTGATGCAAGAATTAGGTAGCTAGTGCTGCAAGTATTTATCCTCCTGCTACGTGAGGGAAGTAGATTAAATCCTCCTGTAGGTTCAAACATGAGTGGTTCAAAACAGATTTAGTGATCCTGGAGTCCTCAAATATAAGCAGATGAAGTTTGGGGTGGAGTGAACTGTGCAAGGGCTAATAACTGGAAGGATGCTCAAGCAGAAGGTAACACAAGCTTTCAATATAAATAAGAACAATCTGGTTGTGTTAGTGAAGGGATTTTGGCAATAGGTGCCAATAGCTCACATGCAAATATAGAGTCAGTTCTTACTGAAGCCGTATGTGGGAGTAAGCTCAGAAATTTCTTCATATTCTATGGTTACAATAACTAAAGAAGCTTTGGTTTTGTTTTGAAAGATCATCTAGTGAAGTATCACAGTTACATGCCAGCCAACATACAAAAACCATACAGAGGGAAACAGAACTGCTACCTAAGAGCATTATGTAGACAATATTTTGTTGGTTTCTAGCTAGAGCCTCACATAACCCTACATTTTATTTTAAAAAAAAATCAATTTAAGAGGATTCTACTATATATCTGAAAATAGCCTGCAATGCAGAATTTAATAGGATTATACTATTGATTTGATCTTTACAATGCTAGCTACTATTTGGTACTTGTGAACTGCAGACTATTATGTTACTGAACACAAGGGAAGAGGGATTAGTTTGTAAAAGAATAAGTAGCTTTCCCTTAAACTGCCCTGAACCAAACACACATACCTGTTTTGGGCTCTGTTAGTAAATGCCAACTAATAAAACACCAGTGGCAGCACCTTCTAAAACCAAGGATCTTCTTACAATTACTTGCTCAGTCTCCAAATAGAAGGTGATCAAACCTCTTGTGAACTGGTGGAATCTGTTGCTGTAATGCAGCTGTTCTGCAGTTTTTCCAAAAAATTCTGCCTGTATGTCTTTAACTGAACAAAAGCTACTAAAAAGTTGCCTGGGAACTCATGTCATTAATACTAATGGTTCTCCTGGCAATAGAAGATATTTTCTGCTATTTCTGAACTTAGTAGAGGAAATGCCTAATTGAAATATCACTTCCATTAAAACATTGTTTGGAAAGGTAACTCTTCCAAACTGAGAAAATAGTTTTATGTACCAAGTCACTTCCTTACATACCAACGCTATTAGCTTATCATTACTATATTAGTGACCACAGTCACTCCATGTTTGCAAAATCAGTTGGCTCCTGAACTCTGGTACCCTCCACATACTTGTGTAGAATGGCATTTGTAAGATTTTGAGAAAATAAACTGTCTTTTTGAAATGAGTTTTATATGGGGGAGTCATCTTCTTTTTCTCCAGCTCCTCTTGCCCCTTTTCTCTACTGAAATCTCTACCTCTGTCTTCAGTAGTGAAAGTCTACCAAGGTGTCGCTTCCCCTTAGTTTTAGATGGCTCTATTGCAGAAAGCCAGCTGTGAAAGCACCAGTGCAGCAGAGCTGCATATGACTTGTTAAGGATGAACACCAGCAAAATGCTGAGATCCCAGAAAACAGAGATTGTGTGTCTCTGGAATAAACTTTGAATTTGCAGTCTTCCCTGGCTCGACAGGTTACACTGAACTGTGTCAGAGAAACTGTTATAAACTGTCTTTATGTCCCCCTACTGGGGTAGGTGGCAACAAGTTAGTTTTCTGTGAAACAGTTCTCTATTTGCTCCTTCTGATTTTGTTAGTAAGTAGGTGAGGATGTGGAGAAATAAGGAGACCTTCAGTACTTTGCACTTTAATCCTTTGTGCTCAATCAGCTTGACATTTGTTGGTGGGTTTCAAAGATGCAAGAAATAAAGGAGCAAGCAAAGAAAAAGTGGAGTAAGAACATCAAGAGTACAATGAGAGATGTGAAGAGCAAACACCTGTCCTGCTGGCTTTCTCTGGTCAGTTTTCCCCCTCCCAGCTGGTGTAGGCTGGTGTCAGTAGTTAAATACTGTCTTACACAGAGCAAAGCTTGCTGACAAGCCACGTACTTTCAACCTGGCTCAACTTGAATCTAAACCAACTTAATACCAATAGAGATTTCTAGACCTGAGGTATAAGGGTTGTGATCTTTTGTTTAGTCTGGCTTTTTGGTTGATGTCGAACAATATCAGTTTTTCTCTTTTTAGCTTTGGATCTATCATGTCCTCATTCAGAACAAAACGTGGTAATACGAGGTGAAAGTGAAAACAAGCCAGTGACCTTTGTTGTAGCTGGTAGGGATTAAATCCATGTGGGATGTGAATGGTTCTGTAAATCTCACCTGAAGAATCATTTCTTCTTTGAAATGAAACCAATGTACATGAGAAATTTCTGTCTTTTGTGCTACTTTATTCAATTAGTATTTACGGTGCTTTGAAAATTTGACTCTTCACTGAGTAACCTTAGCTGTGGCTGGCTTGTCCATCTCATTTATTGAATATATGCATTTCAAGAATACTGGAAGACTCCATCATTTTTGGACAGTAGCAAGGACATCACTTCTACTCTTGTTTTTTATTTTTCATTTTTTTAGAAGTGAGTCTATTTGCCCAATGATGCATGTGCAATTAATGTTGATGATCGCTCCTAAAGCTAATGTGAATTGTAAGCATAAAGCCTCCCATTTCTTTTGAGCAAGAGGGATGTAGTGCCAGGCAATGGCATTCAGTCAATGTTCTCTGTCTCACTGGTCATGGGAGAAGGTAGGGGGAACATTGTATCGTTGCTAACTATAAAATATTTCTGGAAATAATATGCCTGAGTGCATGGGCTCCAGGAGGACACTGAAAAAACATCATGAAGTGTATCCTGTCCTTTATATGTTTCTGGTAATGCAAGTTGAATTTATTAGCAGTTTGTTGCTACAGTAAAAAGCATTCACAAGATTTATGGCTGAAACAATTGCTGTAGATGTTCAGTTATGTCGTATTTATTGAAGGTTTTGTTGAGCTCATGGTATCCTTTGATTAATCACCATCTGAGGCGTATTTTGTAACAAAGACTGTGTCAGAGTTCTGTGTCACTGTATTTCATGAAACTTCCATTGGGTCTTTAGGGAGAGTGAGTGCAGAAACCTTAACACCAGGTGTGTGGGCAAGTGGTAAAAGAAATAACTAATTGACTGCCAGCCAGGATTTATATGTTTGGAGAGCATCTCCTTAAGTAATGATGGGTTTTACGTTTTATTTTAATACAAAGTAGCCATCTTATTGCTGGGATGAGTGTCCAGAATGTGCATCGTAACAGTCCCAGAATTTTCTTGACTGTTTAAAAAGAATGTGGAGGAGAGTATTGTAGACTGTAACATTTTCCTTTCCTTTATAATGGAGTGAAAAGATAATATGTGTAATTCATGGTAATAGCATAACATCGGGTTTACCTAGTAAGAATTTTTGCAGTGTTTCAAGACATGTGCAAAATTGAGGATCTTAATGTTTAGATGAACTGCAGAGAAGCATAGTAGAGGATTAAAGTTAACTTTGAGTATATTAAATGTGATCTATTGATAAGGTTTTTTTATTTCTTTTTTAAGGCTGCCAACTTGTGGTTTTGGAAACATAATTTAACCTAAAATCTAAAGATTAAGCTAGGTCCTTGCTTTGTGCAAGTTGTCTCCATAAATTTCTTTTGTGAGGCCACAACAGTCTGACAGTAGATCAGTTTTATTGTTATTACTTCTGCACAAGTGTCACTGATTTGGTATTTAGCAGGGAATAAAAAGGAGAAAATTGATATAATTTAGTCACCAAATATTTGTATAAAATGTATTGTAGGAATATATTTGCTGTATGGCTAATTTCACAACTCTTACTATTTTATGGGCACTGGACTTCTGTATTTATATTGTCAAAAAATGTCAATTTGAAGCTGGGTTTTTTTGGAGTGCACCTGTTTCAAAGTGCTAACCTGACTTTTATGATTTTCCATGGAGTGAACATGACCCTTAGTGATTTGTATCTTATTAGGTCATTTGAGTTGTGTGCTTAGCTTCAAGCTCCTTTCCTTTGGTATCTCTAATGGTGTTTGCCTTTATATTCTCTTGATCTAAAAATGTGAATACTAATCACTTATCACTTCAGTGTAATATTTCAAAGCTTAAAATATATTGTTGATTAATACCCTGGTGTTTGAGACAGTTAATTTCTTTTGTCATTGTGATGAAAGAAATGTGAGAGTAGAAATTGAGCCCAATGTTTAAGAAAGGAGGCTGAAATACCTGGGTTTAGTACTGTATATTTCAAGCTTGTTGAATGAAAAAGCAGGACACATCATTCCTCACACATAGGTAGCATCAAGGGTTTGGTTGTGCATGAAATATTTGTACTTATTTTTACATATTTATACTAAACTGACACCAGAAGAAGGAAACCTGGCATGGTAGTGGTTGTACTGTACATTTCAAGATGGTATGCCCTTTACAGGGTCTGAAAGTTAATATGGGAATTTAGGTGTGTTCTTCATCCATGTCTGTTACTGGAGGATTAGACAGGCTCATCAGTAGGAATTTCTGTTCATAGGAATAACGCTCCCAACTGAACCCCGGGGGGAAACCCCAGCACTTCCGGAGCTTCTCTGGTTCTTCACTGCTGCACCTCTAATCCTGTCTTCTTTTTCTTAAAATCTAATGATGGTGGAAGAGAAGTTGCACAGAAAACAGAGTGAGATTTGTTAATAAGAGGGGCTAGGGAATGACAAGGCCCGGAGCTGGGAAATGGAGCCTGGCATGGAGTGTGGGTGCCTGGGTGCTGGCTCTGGGGCCTGTGGCACTGGGGCCTTGCAGCTGCCTCTGTGAGGGAAGGGCGGCCTTGGCTGCCTCAGGCCGGGCACAGCTGGTCCCAGCTGGCTCCAACCCACCCACCTCACAGCTCAGCCCCTCAGGGGGAAGGGAATGGAGGATTTGGGAGTGAAATTGAGCCTGGGAAGAAGGGGGATGAGGAGAAGGTGGGTTTGGTTCTGGTTTTGTTTCTTACTATCCTACTCGCTTCTTAACTGGCAATAGATGAAATCGGTCTTCCCCAAGTCACACGTGTTGTGCCTGTGATGGTAACTGGGGAGCAACCTCCCTGTCCTTACCTACACCCTCAAGATCTTTTTGGTCTTATTTTCTTCCCCTGCCCTGCTGAGGAGAGGGAGTGAGAGAGCAGCTGGGTGGGCAGCTGGTGGACAGCCAAGGCAAAACCCACCATGAGCCTCTCTATAACCTGATTTTTCTTTTAAAAAAACCCAAAACAAAGCACCAAGCAAGCAAAAAACCCCCATAACTCCAAACAAACAAAAAAGCTGCTGCTGAACATGTAAAGAAACGCAGCAAGAATGATGGTGATCATTTGCCATTTCCTTTTCACAGGGAAATGAAAATGGTGTTGTTTAGAAATGTCAAATAAAATGCCTCCAGCTTTTTAAATAATGCTTTAAAATATTAACTTCTTTAAAATCAGGATTTTTCACTGGTTTTTCATTTTTTTTAAAGGAAAACCACAACAGTTATTAAAACAGAGTAGTAATTTTTATTTTGTTGCCTGCATTAGCAATGTAACAATTTCCTTTGAAGGATGCCATTATGTCTGGTAAATATTTAGACCCTATGCTTGTACAAATCCAGCTTTATCTGAAATCAGTTGGACAGCTAAAGTCAGTAAACTGTTGATGGAACCAATAAATGGTATGTAATTATTTAGGCATCTTATTACAAATCCCTCTCTAAATAAAGAAAAGAGAAGGACACTCAGTTATGTAGATGCTACAAACATCCGTATCATTTTGGGGCTTGGCATGAGATCCACAGGAGTCACTGACTTCCATTTTAGGCACCAAATGGAGCACAGATACCCAAATACAGGAGTTTGGTGACCTTCCAGGTGCTGTTAGGACAGAGAGAGGACACGAGTAATGCTGTAACTGTAGTTTCCTGCTCCTCTTTCTTTCCCCTGTCTGCACTCGAGTCATTTGCACAGTTCTCTTGCCCTGCTTCCAACCTCAAGTCCCAAGAAAGCCATAAGCACGTGGCTGCTCCCGAAGAAGGAGTGGTAGGCACTTGGGAAGCAGCACGCTTGTAGGAGCGGGGTCTCTGCCATTGCATGACTGTTGATGGACACCTGTCTTGTGCTGGTACCTATATAGGCTTTGCCAGTTAGGCACCCCTGTATTTAAATGGTGTGAAGACCTCTGTATCAAAGTTCCTGTCTGTTATGCAGATAACTTAAATCATGCAAGAAGAATTTAGAAAAATAGCCAAGTAATCATAGCTCTGCTGATGCTGGGGTACCCTACTCTTTGCTTAAAATAAATGAAAGTCCTTCCCCTGAGAGTGGAAGTCCTGGCAGCTGTTTTTCTGGATAAAGATGTGTTAAGTTTTCAACTTAAAAGGAAGAGTCAGAACAGAAAAGAGGTTTCTATTGCAGAGTGATGGAAAGGTAAGAGAGGGCTCTGTCCACCTTTGGAAAGGTGCAAACTGCCAGTGGTGGTAGAGACAGCCTAAGCAGGAGCGTGCATTTCTGTTGCAGGAGATGTGGATGTTTTCCCATGTTTCCAGGACCAGTTAATTTAATCTAATGGTTCCGTTTTAACTTGTGCTTCTATCTTCTCCTTTATTTTGATATTTAAAGGGTCAGCTGAATAGTTCCATTGTTGCATTGCTTTTGAAAATGGGGGGACAAGAATGGTCTGTCTATATCCATTGTGACAGTCTAAAATTGCTTATCTCAGTAAGTTCTTCCAGTCCTTTGTTCATAGCTGAAGCATTTTCAAGAGGCAGTTACAAGTTGTTGTAGCCACATGAGTTAGATCTGGTCATGCTTTACTAGTTTGGAGAAGATTGTGTTCAGAGCAGCTTTTGTGTGGTTGTTCTTCTATCACTGCCATTCATGAGTAAATATTCATGCATCACTTCCTTTCAAATATTTACTAGGTTGTCTGTTTTTGTATGTAAAGTCTTCATATTAAATAAGCAAGATCATTTTGAGAAAACATTTTAATTAGAGCCTTAGAAGGTATAAATATTTCACTATTTAATAAAATAGTGCTGCAAGATGTAAATTATTAAATGGAACATATTTTAGATACTTTAAATTGTATAACAAAATTTATTTTTTTCCTCTCCAGGATAATATTGTAGAAAATGGTCCTTCTATGCTGAAAGCTGACTAAAGCCATTAAGCTTTTGGGAACAGAGGTAGGTAACCTGTTTTACATTTTTATCTTTGGCTTATGGACTACTGATTTACAGAATGATGCAATCTCTAATTGTCATAGAAAATCATAAATAGTAAGTAATAAAAAAAGCTGATAATGTGAAGCACCAGGGTCAGGTAATATGATTTAGGAGTATTGTGAATACAAGTCAAGTCTCATTGTACTTCCCCTTACTGAAAAGGTCAAGAGTGTTTTGTTTTGGTTATTTTGGCTTTAAATTGTGAATGTTTTCTATTTCAATATACAACCAAAATGGGAAATAAAAGATATATTAAAAAAATAAATGTGGGTAATGCAAACCAGTTAAATGTATGTTTTCCTTCAGTAATGTAGAAAGGGTTGTGTTGCAAGAACAGTACTATTTCAGAGTTTTTTTACATCTGCATTCGATTTCTGGTGCTTTCCTGTCTGAACCACAAAGCTCAAGATGCATTACTGCACTGTGAGAATCTCGTCAAAATTGAACACAGCTATATATTTGCATTTTGGTAGTCTGGGAAGGAGGGTCACATGTTTACTGTAAATACAGAGCACTTTGATATTCCTTTTCGTCCCTGAGAACAGGGCAGACTGCATGAATGGTTTTGATAGTTTTTTTGTGAAAATCTTATGTGAAACCAACTGCAGCCCCTGCTTTGAATCAGACAGCGGTAAGGGAACACAGATTTCCAATTAAAAATGAGAAGATGAAATAAGTGACAATAGAAAAACAGGTAGAAGAAAAAAGTGTTGATTATGCAAAGCAGATAAATACAAAAGTAAGAATAATTTGTGACTCGAGTTCCTGAGCATTGCTTATGTTCTTGAATTTGATTTTACTTTCTTTCTATGCTACTGGAGATCAATCGATTTCAATTGCTTAGTGCTTTTCTGTGGCACTCATTCTGTTTTGTTTTGGTTTTTTTTTTTCCTTTTTAAATTTGATAGACCATTTGCTTGCAAAAACCCTAAACCAAACCCTGGTATTTTGTTCCCTGCTGGAGGTTCTTAAATAACTAGAATCTATTTCTTCTTGGAATAGAAATGTGTATGTTGCAGTTATGTTTTGATAATACAGCTTTACAGCTAATGTTCAGATGTTATTTGTTGCCCCTACTGTTATTGTGTATGCAAGATGGCAAAGGAAAATATTAAATGATATGGGTTCTTTGACATCACGTGTGATTTCTCAAGTGGTATTTTGACATTAACTTCTATAATTACTTTTGGATATTAATTAAGAAATGGCTTTACCACCAGGAATTGTGAAATGGATAATTTTGTCCACTATTTATAACACAAGCTTATAGCCAGCTAAAAAAAGTTTTCTTTTGAAGAGCAAAACAGCCTTTTGCTTAACTCAAGTAGTTAGTATTTATTAAATACTGCAGCAGTATGAATGTTACAAACATTGTGAATATAGAACAAAATAGCATATCTGTTATTTGCTGAAGTTACACCTCAATAGATGTTGGCAGTTGAATTGTTGAACAGCGAAGAGTAGACTTTTCTGTCCTAATCCTCTACATTTGAGTCTGGGGAAAAAAAAAGGTAGATTGAGTATTGTAAAGAGTAACTGCTGAATACCTGCACTTCACCCCTGGGCAGCTCAGAGTTCTGAAAGGGAGGCAGGCTGATTACACACAGAAGTACAAGGTAATCATAGAGATATTACAGAGAGAATCATAAGACAGATGGCAGCACTTACCTGCACCTGCCTTGGACAGATGAGCAGCCTTTCTTTTGAATGTTTCTGTACAGCAAGATGTCTGGAAGATCAATAATGGTCGACTTTTTCAATGCTAGAGGTTATGAGGCACAGAAATTTTACTAATTGCAATGAGGTCATCATAACTGTATGCTTGCATCAGCTGAATATGATTTAAATATTTAAACTTCAGAAATCCTTGCGAGCTTCTTTTGTAGGTGTTTAATTGCCCAACACATTGTAGTACTTGCACAAATTATTACAGTGCTATTGTCCCATGCAATTTGGATATGTATAATGGTATATATTGACTTGGAAGAATTATCAATTCATATTTCATTACCTTAATTCTAAGATGAATGGTCTCCAGCAGAAGGAGGAAGAGTGTAGAACAGATCAGAAGGTCTTTGGCATAATGGTAGAATAGGTAAAAATAAATAAATAGAATAAGAAGGCAAATGTAGGGCTGAAGTCATAATGAGTCGTAATTGTGCAAGTGAACAGATGCCCTGCAATCAATATAAGAAGAGATGGATATTTAATTAAAAAAAAATAAGAGTTTCAGCTAAAAATAGCATCTATAAAATTTATTTTGTGATATCACAGCAGCAGGTGTTGTTGCGTGGCAGTAACTTAACTCTGTTTTAGTCAAGTATTTTGCAAAAGCCAGGCTGTGACAGCACTACTTCAGCTGACAAGTGTCCTGCTCCAAAAGTGGTCCCCCTCTGCTTCACTTGAACTCATGGTGTGTTTCCTGCTAATCCGAAGGGAGTACTTGTTGCAATATGAACTTCAGAAACAAGGTTGAGTATTAGATGTGTCAGCTAGAACTGACAAGACTGAGAGCTTGCAGGTCCTCAGGTATTTTTACTTTCGGCATGGTTATTACTGTCCCACAGAGTGGGTAGAGTGAACTTGAACCTCAAATGAAATGCATTTAACCTATTTTCAATTTAGGAAAAATAAAATTTGTCAGGTTTTCTTCTTAACAATAGCTTCTGTCACTTCATATTTATTCATGCGAAAATGTTATCATGTAGCATTTTGTCCTCTGGTTGGAAACTTCAGTCTTTTGCTTGTGGGAATAGAATATCTCCAAATGACAGTGAAGGCTTGATGTGCCACAGTAGAGCTGTTGAACATCTAAAGTCAGTATGCAGATCACTGGAAGCTGTAGAAACTCAGTTGGAGTCTACCTTACTGGTGTGGTTTGTTTACCTTGAGAAACCAGGTGATGAAGAATTCTGCCCTTGATTTTGAAAGAAGGAGGTTACAAGTTTAGGGAAGTAATTTCTTTTCCTGATCAGGTACATGCAATTTCCTTTTAAGCTCCGTAACACTAGAGGAGACCGTGGTGGATTTGGATTTCAGCTGATGTGAGGTAGATCATAAGCCTCTATTAAATGATGAGATGGCAAAACATACTGGTAAACTAGTGGGACTGGCTAATTGAGGAGTAGAGAAGTGAGGGGATAGAAGGATCTTGGGGAGATCATGTGGCTGTGGCAAGCAGGCAAAGATACTGTTTTGCCACACTGCTCCGGAAGAGTTCAGGAATGTGCTAAGGCAGGGTTTGGCCATCTCCAGGGAGAAGCCTTCAGGACAGGCTCAAACAGTAGTACCAGTAGTAGGAATTTGAGAGTAAAGCAAGAAAAAGCACTGTAACAAATAATTAGGATAGTATTGTCTAACAGTCCTTGGGAAATTAAATTAAGTGGCTGAACAAATGGTTGTGTAGTGTGACCTTGCCTATCAAAGGAATAAAAGGTGGCAACTGCAAATACTACTTCTTGTTCTGATCCTACACAGGGTAAGGTTGATGTTGAAATCTCACAGAACATGTGCTGGAAACTGGGCTGGCAACCTTGGTAAATAATCTGGGAAAAAAAGGATAAATAATAACATGACAGTAAAGTACACAGCTGTTCAGTCAGCTTTATATTTGACTTGCTGAAGAACGCTCATATGACGCGACTGAAAGGCATGCAGAACTACAATATTCATAAATGCAAAGTAATGCACTTAAGGACAAGATAAAACAGCTGCATCGACGTGTATGCAATTTTGGGCTCTAATTTAGTTCTCTACTTTTAGGAAAGACAGTTTGGAATTATATTAAAGAACCAGAGTAGGCCCAGAGTGGGGAAGAGCAGAGGTGTGGAAGAGGAAAGTCTTAAAAGAAAGATGAGAAAAATTTACAGGAGAGGTGAAATGTGATGGAGATTTACGAAATCATGAGAGTATAGAAAAGGTGAATAGGGAGTGATTGCTCACTGTTTCTGACAATGCTGGTTCTAAGAGGTGCCCAATGCCATTATTCAAGCTGCAGCTCTAAAGTAGAGAGTAATATCCTTCTCCCCCCTTTGAAACAAGTTAGTCATTTAAACTTACGGCTTCCAGGGGTAGGGAGGCCAGGAGAATAAGAAAAAATGTGAAGAATGCAGTGTCCATCCATAGCTATAAAACATCTTCCCTAAAAAAGTGACTGTCAAATGGTTGCAGGGAAGGATCGTCTTCCTGACATGTACTGTGTGTCACACTTAGGCTCTTGGACAATAGCTGCTTGTTGGAGGTCAGGTAGCAGGGGAAGCAGACCTTTGCTCTGAAGATGTATAAGGATTTCTCCACTCATATATTTTATCTCTATTTTAAAATAATTTTTGCATCCTGGAGGAAAAAATGCAGCAAAAAAATTTCTTGCTTAATCAGGGGAGCTTTCAAAGTTACAACCGATGGGAAGCTGTTGCTCAAGTCTGCTATTTGAAAGAAAGTAAGGCCTACAGACTTCAGCAGTAGGCATGGATCTGGTCTCTTTGGCTCTCTGTTCTCTAAGTGCTTGAATTCACTTGATAACTACATATGCAGTGGAACCTCTGGGACAAAACGAAGCAGAAGCTGAAATTAAAGTTTTGCAAATTGCCTGGCAAAGGTAGGGACCTTGTTTACTGAGTTTGAATGTTTAGACCTGGCAGCATCTCCAATCCAGATGACACTCACAGCGAGCCTCAACCATGCTGGTTATGACAGAGCAACTCACTGGGAGCAGCGTGTAAGCACATCAGCTTTCAGAAGGTACTGCTGTGTTAGGTATAGGCACCAGCTGAACAAAAGTTTCCAGAACCATGAGAGTGCTCTGTCATCCAAATGGCAGTTCTGTGCCCAATGCCATTTGTGGCTTTATCCCTGTATGCTAAGTAAAACTGTTTCTCTGATTCTCTAGCTTTAACTGTCTCAGGATATATTGAGAGAAAAACCTCTCAGGGCTGTTACTTTTTTTTCTTGTCCTCAGTGATAATTCAGAATATGTGAACAATAAATCTGATTGCATCCAAGCCTTAAATTTATTCTTGTTTGCACCAATGTTATTTCTCTTGTCTGTAGGTGACTTTCTAGGCTGGTTATAATACTCCCCCTGCCCCCCACCTCTCCCAACCCCCAAAGCTCTCCCCAGACATTCCATAAATGCTTAATATCAAAACAATCAAATAGCTCTCAGAATTGTAGTATGCAGATAGTAGGCAGGCATAAGACATACATATGGATAGGCTATGTAGAGATCTTTGTATTGCATTTTCAGTGCCGGTGCTCAAGCCAGGTTTAACCTTTTTGTTCCAAGAATCAGATTTTCCATGCCCATAAACTACTTTCCAAATAAAACTGAAAATTCCTAAGCGTGAACAAAGGCTTGAAAAATTACTTGTGATTTTGTTGTTTTGCATCGTGGTAAAAGTTTAAGAGCTGGCAAAACTGGAAAAAAAAATAAATTTATCTCTGCCACTTCTGTCTTTGGTGGAATGGCTTGGCAGTGAACTTCAAATAAGAAACTCTTAGACATCCAGTGTCCTCTGCTTGTCAGAGACATGTTTGCAGCTGTTAATAACATCTGCTGTCATTCTACCTAGCTGTATTTTGGAGAAATGGCTTTTCTGTAGTCTTCCACACAGCTCTTCCCAAACGTTTGTAACAGTCCTAGTAATTCATTTGATGACTGTATTATTAGGGTGAGGAACTGCTTGAAATAGTCAAAGACAACTTTTAACACTGAGAACAGCATTTAATTCTAAACCAGTATAAAACTGTAGTGACGTCAAACGATATCAAGACTACTAAAATAACCCAGATTTACACTGGAACAAAAGACCATCCACTATTTGGTTCTAAAATTTGTTAACCGTGACTGTAAACACAGAAGCTTTTAACCTTTTTTAATACCTCTTGTAGTCCATTCTCTCTATATATACAATTCACATATGTGTACATACTGCTTATTGATTTTTTTTAAATAGGTTTATATGAATAGCCTTGATTCAGGTAAATTACAATTTTTTACACAATTTATGTAATATTCTCATGAACCTTGTGGTTTACTGTTGTAACATTTACCAAGTCTATTTTTCTGACCTTATACACTAACTCGGGTTTTGTCTAGAGGCCTATAGAATAAATGTTAAGCACAGGTTTATGCTAATATGCACATTAGCTTGCAAGCTAAATGCTAAGACAATGCTTCAAAAGGAAAAAGAAGAATCAAAGGAAGTATCATCATGATGGAAAAACTGAACAAATCTATAGTGTAATATATCAGTTTTCTTTTGTTTTGCCTAATTGTACTAAAGACATGGAACCTTTAATAAATAGACTTTACTAATCTCTGGCTTCAGTAAGAATGTTACCAGTCTTTCATTTACCAGTCTTCAGATAATCATAAGGTGATGACTACATTTCTTTATACTTGAGAACTAGATAACTGAACTACTTTTGAAATGCATGTTTCAAATATGATCTGTAAAATGCAAACAAAATTTTGTCCTTGATACCCATTTTGTATTTGAGATATGATTTTTTTCTAAATTGTCATTAAATGGAACTTTCAGATAAACATTTATTCATATTAGAAACATTTACATGGAAATAACATGGGTTTAGTATTTTTTATTCAGTTGAGGTGAAGTAACTTAAACAGACCATTTTGAAACACTTGTACTAAGTACTGTCTAGATTTTCTTTTTTAATGTTTTATGCTTCCTTCTACCTACAGCAGCAGCACTGCCGCAGCATAGCTACAGATCAACAAGTTCAAAGCTGATATAAAATAGCTTTGCTTTGTTCTCCAATAGCTCCTTTCTTAGGAAAGAACTATGGAGACCTACAAATCAAGCTGCAGAGTGGAAGTCATAGGAAGAAGGGTTTTAATTCCTTATTTAGAAGGTTTTGAATTATTAGTACTGCAGTAGTATATAAACCTTAACTATCATAAAGAATGTTTTCTCCTGCCTGAAGAATTTTTAGAAGCCAGAAGGCAATCAGAAGTAGCCCATGGCTCTTGCAGTTCAGTGACACTGTTTGGGAGGTTTTTTTGAGCTTCCCGTTCAGGCTGAATGACTAGAAGAGGTAAAGAGGGTAGGATTACATACAGATTGTACGCATCTTTCTTCCTACCCTTCAAGTTATTCTTGTTTGTATGGACATAGGCCTATAAATTTGTAATGGGGTACTATCCTAAGCTATGGTGGTTAATAGAACATGATACATTTACAAGCTAAGAAGAAATAAAAATAAAAAAGTAGAAGATTTAATCACATGTTGCTGAAAGGTACAGCTGAAAACAAAATGGATATTTTTGTGTTCTGCATTTCAAAACAGGCTGGCTTGTTTATACTAGGAGGAATCTTCAAATTTACTGAAATGTAAATATTCACTGGAAATATATTTCACTGTCTTCAGTAATTTATGAACTATATCTTCTATATCTACCTCTAGAATTCTGGTTTTTTTTGCAGAAAGCATTTATTATACAAACACTACAAAATGTACTTTATATAATACATAAATTTATTCCAAATTTTTCCTTTTTGATCTTCCATATAGGTTGAACGATGGCCATAACACAGTTAATATAAACAATGCATTAGTAAACAAACACAAAAACTATGCAGGTTTCACGATGAGAACTGTTCAGGCAGTGGGTTTAAGCAAGTCTTTAAACATGTACTGAACTTTTAAGATTGTATTTAGCCAAGGACTATTACTAGGTGAAACTTTGCTCTGCATTGCAATATTAAAGCCAATAATTTCCTGCCTATGAAGTTAGTTGTTAAAATAGAATTCTAAGATATTCACAGACAGACTTTCTGTGAATGCCCCATCCCAGGCTGTGTTGGCTGATGACATTTTCCTTTCCTTTAAACCTTGAGAAGGCCAGGTTTTGTTTTGTTTTGTTTTTTTTTTCTTCTGTCTTTGATTCCATCAAGAGCTTCAGAAGTTGCACTCCTTGTTCCCTCATGCTAGGAGAGAGGCAGGCATTCCTATTTCCCAAAAGACACATATGTGAGGATTTTTTTGGCTGGTACTTGTCCTCTGCAAATCTCTATATTGAAACCTGGGGAGGGGAAAGCTAATTACAGATCCCCATAATGATTTCTTCTCTTGAAAATAAAGAAAATGCATGAAGGTATCGTTTGCCAATGTACATCAATATTCCTAATCAAAAATTAGTGGAGGGCAAATCACATCTTTCACTACCTTATATTAGGAATGTTTTTCAGTCAATGACATAGCCAATTATTTTCTTACTTAAGTAATTTTGAAGCTTATGAAACAGATGAGACTGGAAAGATGTGCTATCTTGTCTAATAGAGTAGTTAGAAAGCCTATTTGCAAAGGGCATTACAAAAGGAGATAGCTGTGAAGGTGTCCTACATTAGGCTTTTCTCACTGTTTCTGGGTTCTAAATGTGCTCATCTGTCTCATAACTGAAGCTGGCAAAAAATAAACTATTTAGGTGGAATCCCAGTGGAAGTAGAAAGAGGCAAGTTTTGGATGTGACTAGATCAGTGAAATGTTTATAATTCTGTCTGAGGATATTACTGAATATCCTCTGTAGGAAAAATGTAAATTTTCTTCGTATTTTTCTAACTTTTTTAAAAATCATTGACTTAATGCCTTAATCCTGAAGAAACTCTATCCCTTGTCATGCAATAATTGGTGAAATAAATACACATTAAAAGCATTTGTTAGAACACTCTGAACTGCAATATTTCTAGGGTTTCCTTAGGGGTTCTTTTTCCTAGGATGTATAATCCACAGTTGTTGTATCCTACCTCCACATTCTCTACTGTTCTTGTAACATAAAATTGCAGTAGCTTTATATTCTGTAGTGTATTTAATTCCATCTGGGACAACTGAAAAATGACTTGCTGGCAATTTGAAATTTTATGTTCGTGTAAAGCTTCTAAAGGTTTCTTTGAGCTTGTTTTTGAGTGTTAACATGAAATAAGGATGAGAAAGTCCTGTGTTCTAGCAGATATAGAGATCCACAATAAAATTAACCTGAATTTAGGACAAGTGTTGAGGACTTTTAGAACAGAGACTGAAGAACAGCAAGGCAAACTTGTAAAGGATTTTGGTGGTTGATTCCAATTACAACTTCCTAATAAAATCATACTTTGTGCTGTTAATATATGTAAATGAGTTGGGATGATTTGCATAGTTACAAATGATGTCCTTTTTTATTTTGTGAACTGTCTTTGCTCCCAGAAAATAAACTTTAATAAGTGTATTTCTGCAAAATAGGGACATTTAAAAGCAAAATTGTCATTCTGGACCCATAAATTGTTTTCTTGAGTGCTGCCAGGCATACTAGAAAAAAAGTAAATTTTATTTACAAACAGATCAGTAGGAAGGGCTGGTGTGTCTTCTACATTTAAGGAATGCCCTGTCTTGTGTTGCATGGCAGTGACTTCCCTTATAAGCAACCTTTCTGTGGTGGATCTGGTGAGTGAAAAGGACAAGTAACTTTTCATTGTACTACTCAAAGATTGAGAAGTACAGAGAGAAACTTCATTACTGCAACATTGGATTGTTGTTTCTCAGGTAAATATTGGTGTGTTTGTTCTTTCTCTAAAATAAGATGGGTTTTTTTCTATCCAAAAGATTATGGAAAACAACTCTGATGGAAGTGCCTGTATTTTACATGTTATTGAAGGAAGTTATTTTTCCAGTAATAGGCAACTTACAGTGTCTCTCATTCAAAAGAGTTCCACAAGCAGCTTTGAGAGAAAAATACAGAAAAGCAAGATGTGTATGATTGAGGAAAAATTTTATGTGAAATGTAATGAGAAGATAAACTTTCTTCCCTGAGAATTGTTAAGTACAAAAAGAAATGACGTATTTCATAGAAGCCATTAAGTAAAATTCCCAATGCTTATGTGCAGATTATTTATTATATCCACTACTGTGGATCTTGTATGGTGAACAAGTTATATTTTTGAGGAAGAGATGAAAGAAGCAAGATATATCCAGCTTCTGTCACCTTTATTGGTTTTGAGTACCATGGGAGTCGTGGCAACAGACCTTAGTGTTATGGTCAATGAAATACATACAATGGAGTGTTAAAGGGGTAATGATTTTTAAAAAAGTTGAGATTCTCAATTTTTTTTATCCACTTTAAGAGCAGTAATTCCAAGTGGGGAAAATAAACTCATCAAACTGTTCAAGCTGAGGGTGATGGGGAGAAGGTTTTGGGTGTGCTCTTCAGGTGCACATGGGTTAGTGCTGCCTGGCACTGCCCCTGGGTGCTCTGTCACCCTTTGGATCACCTGTTTCAAATTCCAGAGAAAGCCTTCGGTCTGAACATAAAAATCGGGGAGTATGGATTTATATTTATTTTTGTTAAAATGTTCATAGTGTGTTTATCTTGTCTACAGGAGTGTAAAAACATTTGTAAATATTTTCATGTTAAATATCCTACTGTTGATGTTTTTCCTGGGTGTTGTGCATATTGAAGTTAGTTTCCTTTCATTGCTTCTTTCATCACATGAATGGATAGATTGGTACATAACTTTTTCTGTCTGATCCAAAGTTGATTGTCCAGTCAAATTGGAGGATACCGAGGATCTTGCTGGCTTAGGGTTGGTTCATTACAGTAATGCTAGTTTACGTGTTTTCCTTGGAGGAAAAAAAAAGTAATTTGCAAATCATTAATACTGAGCATATCTTCAGCTCCAGAAAAAGCATAATATTTTCCAGTAATAGCACTGGCAGATAAAGGAATTCTTGTGTATAGGATATTAGCGTAGGTAGAAGCTTCTTATTTTCAGATGGTTACAATATTGCTGAAATTTTTCTAAGAATTATTCGTGCATGAATTTGTTAAGCATGTGTCAGGGAGGATAGCTGGTTTTTTAGTACTTGTGTATTTGTTCTCCATTGTTAAGGACAACAGGATATATGGTTATGATAGGCAGGCCATTTGCAGTGGAAAAATTCAATTTTCTTGGTATATCTTTGCTTGGTATATACATTATGTGATTTATAACAAATTACATGACAAGTATAGCTACTGGCTTGACTGCTGTATAAAAAAATTATAGCTCATTAATCAATATTCATTATTCATATAAAAGCATTATTATTTTTGGGCATCTAAAGGCCATGAATACCCAAGAGTCAACACATATTATTAAAAGTGTTGAGTATCACATTCATTTGTTTCAGTTTAAAGGCTGACAAAAAATTTCCACTGACTGGAATAACGGGATCAGAATTCAGTTTCCCCGTTTGCAACAACAGAACACCCTAATAATAAAGTGCAAGGCTATGTAATAGAAACGAGTGAAGTGTAAAATAAAATAATAGAAGAACATGACAAGCTAAATGCTTTCTGCAATGCAGTGTTCTTGGAAGTCAGTACATCATTAAAAAAAAAGTTACCTTCATGTTTGCTAATTTTGCATGGGAGATATTCCTGACTTATCTACCTGTTTGAACAATATTTTCGTTGTTTATCTGGTTTAGCTGATCTCTGGATTTAAAGTTCAGGGTTTAGTAGCCATGGTAGCTGCCACAGAACAGATCTCTACCTCAAACATACAGTAGTTCAGGGCTAAATATTTTGTGCTCTATCTTTTAATGTATTCACTATATAATCTGCAGTGTATTTACACGGTTTCAACAGAGGCATAAAATCACTCTGAAATTGCAGCTTGCCAGCTTATTTGAAGTACTCCATAAGTGCAGCGCATCGTTTCTGCACTGAGCCCCGTTCAGGGAGGAGCTTAGGTCTGCAGAGGTGAGACCACAAAAACATGGTAAGCTAAGAAATAATGAAGGAAATGCTGTGTGAATTGAAAAATACCTACAATCCAGTCTTTACTAGTTCTGAGGTCACTATTCTCTTTACACCCAATTACTTTCTGGTCAGCCTGCACAATTAGTCTACAGTTGAGGAAATGAGGTGATCTTAATAAGCAAGCAGGACACATGCCTTGAAGCTCTTCCCACCTTGTTTGTGCTGCTCCATCCAGGGAAGGCAGTGAGCAGTGGCACTGGGACTGCCTCTTCCAATTGGAAATGTTGTGCTTCCAAACACTTTCAGTCCCAGAGCAGCACAGAGTGTAGCACACCTGACATGCAGAGGGTCACATTCACCATTGCTGCACTTCTGCCTGTTATAGACAAGTTAGAGAACTGCCAAAGCAGTAGATTTGCTGTCTGGAACGGGCAACAGGGAGATTTCAGAAGTTTCCCATCCTCTGCGTTTAAGATCCTCTGTGAATGAACAGTGGTTCAGATCAGTTCTGACAAAAACTGAATTTGTTTGTCATCCACAGCAATTTTCTAATCCCTGTCCCCTGTCTCTGCCCTCTTTGAAATGCGGGGCTGTTGGTTATGCAGTGTTGTACCTGGGCCTGAGATAGTGGGGATTCCTTTCCTAATAGCCACAGGTGGTCATCTTATAAGCTTGAGATTTGATTACCCATATCATTGGCTTAGCTTGCATAGCTGCAAATGCTATTAAAGGTAATAAAATTATCCAACCCTTACATCACTGTGCTGTGGGCAAAGGATATTGTTCTCAGCAATCACCATTTACGTCTCGGCATTTAACACTGGTGGAGCTATGCTAATGGCTCTCTGACATTTTCGAAAGGACAGCCATTAGATCAAATGAGCAGATATCTACCTAGCAAAATGTAACATTCAAATATTTATGAAGAAATGGAATTAGCAAGTTTGTCAGCAGTGACATTGGTAAACAAGGCTGTTCAGGGCTTAGATGCAGAAACAGATCTCTTGCTCTTTCCTTTCCCAGCCTGATAATTCACCGCTGTGGGCTGAAACTTGAGCTGATGTTGTGATTGGATATGAAGGGCAATGTAGTTTGTAAGGCTTCAAATCGGTACACGACTGAAATGAAATTACAAATAGGTAGACAAAACAGGCAAGAAAGTTAGACATCTCACTTCTTCATACTCCTCGTAACTGAAGCAGAGAGCTTTATGATCTGTTTTATGGACCATTCCTATCAGCCCTGGGATATGTGATAATTCTGCTAGGGGTACACACCACCACCAAGGAAAGGTACAGCAAGGATCCTATCATCTCCTTGCCTAGAGTCATGCATTACCTGTTCTGGGCTTTTGCTCACTCCCTTGGAATAAAAATTGTTTTCTACAATTTCCCAAGGACATAATGCCCAAGTCATTGCCTTTTAAGTGATCCTTCTCTTCTTCCTCCCTAACTAAACAAGTAAACATCTTAATGAACACTGTATCATTAAGTATTCTGTCTATTCTGTGCTCTGCAAAACACAACCACCAGTGTATGTTTGTCAAATACTAAATAATTCTTGTCTATTATAGAATAATGTTTTAGATCAACAAACGTTTGCTATTGTGCATTAGTATAAATAACTGAAATATTTACTCTTAAATAAGTGACATAAGTAGCAATCTTCGACCTTACATAAAAATCTGATTTACCTAGAATAGGCAGTCATGGTTATGGTTTGAGTTGGAGTCTCATCCTACAAACTCTTATTCATTTTGGCCTCTACAACAAAAAACTTTCCGGTCATGATTTAATCCTTAACACTAGTAGTCCTGCTCGGGTCAGTGTGTATTCATGGAAACGAGAGTAAATGCTAGGATTGAAAGTTTTCAGAAATTACTTTTTAAGTGTTAGTGAAGTGAGGAAAATAATTATAGCCATATCCATTTATAACTTGTAACATACTTGGGAAATGTAAATATAAAGCCATAAAGTATGGCTCTTAATACCAAAACTACTAAGGATATATGATAATGTAATTGGAAGGTCAAAGAGAAGACCTCATTTTGTAAATACTTACATGAGTAAACTTTGCTCATTAATTGTTTTCAGGTGCTTAGGAATGGTCATTTTAAGTACTGTTCGTGGGAAGAAGCAGTGCAGGATCAGACCTTCAGTGGGTCCTATGAATGGGAACTCCTATAATTTTCTATTTGTTTTTCCTGATTATCTGTTTAGTTCCCAAAAACAACTGGGGTGGAAATCAGTCCAATTCCAAAAGACAATGCAAGTTTGCTTCAATTACAAGGTACCGTAGGATTAGGCTTGGTTCTAGTATCAAGTTGAACATTGCACGCTGCTGAAAAGCAACTGATTCATGCTACCCCACTGGCTGTTTTTAATGTGGAACTTTACTGGCAATAAAATATAAATCTACTCTCTACAAGGTTGCTCAGTTTTATATCTATTTTTTTAACAACTTGAGTCATCTTGTTGAGGATTTAATTAATTTCTAATGTTCAGATCTTGGCGTTTTGATTTGAGCTTTCTGTGTGCCCAAATGGCTGAAAGAGCATGCTGTCTCTTATTTTCAGTCTATGAATCTGACTTGTTCAGCAACTTTGGTTGTGTTTTAGTTTCAAACGGTGCAAATGGCCACCTGACTGAATTAAACATTTTCATTATGTTGATAGTCAACATTTCAGCATGTTTAATACAGCTTTTTATTTCACTGATCAGCTGATGAGTTAAAACTATTGCACTCTTTCAGCATCAGTGTCATGCATGGAGTTAAAGAGAGCATAATAATTAGACAGAGCTTCTTGTACTAAATGTGTGTCTATATCACATGCTGGCATCATGAGATTTAAAAGGTCACTAACTTCGGTATGTGTTTCCATTACATATGAACAGCATCGTTCTTTCTTGCATAAATACAAGAGACAGTATATTTGTATACCCTGACCCTAAGCTTGAAAAGTATGATCAGTGGCAGTCAACAGCATTTAACTCCTTATTTATGTGTCTTGTCTTAATTTTGCTGAGAGAATGGATTGCCTTGTGCCACCGAAGTGCACTGGAAGTGTAACACAAGTAGATTTCTGTGGGATTGATTTGAGGTGTCAAACAAAACTCCCTTGTTGGTCTGGTGAGACTTCCTATCCAGGCTGGTACTCACTCAGCCACAAAAGAGAGGGCCAAGTCAGAACAGGGAGGCTTTCTGAGTGCTGCACCTGCTGGGAGCCTTAGATCAAGTTGGGAACCTTGAAGGGGAAAAAATAAATAAAATTGACAGAAGAGGTTCAGGAATCACTGAATGTGTTTCACTAGGTCTAGGAAAAACAGGTGATATGTCAGGGAAGCTATAAAGGATGACTTTTTTTTTTCTTTTATTCTAGTGTAATTCATAGTAGGACTTGTCTGAAATAACCCAGACAACTTTTAGATATCATATAAGTGATACATGAAAAGTTTCTAATGAAATTAAAGATATAATGCGTTTCTTAAAGCATTGCTTCGGGTGTCTTCTGAAGTCCTCCAAGTGTGAGTACTCTGCCAGAAACGAGAATTCAGAATACAGTGTTACTCTGTTTAGAACTGTGTTTAATAAGCAGCTTTTTTAAAAAAACTCCATACTTCTAAGCTCTTAATGATTATTGCATCATTAGTCTAATGTATCCCAAGGGTCTTGTAGAAAATCACAGATAAAATAACCACTTCCCATAACTTAAATGGTTCAGTAAGTGGTACCTTCCTTGCAAAATCTTCTGTAGATTTGTCCTAACTGCACTTGTTATTGTTTCATTGTCAGAATTAGTGGTATCCTGATCTAAAAGATGTCATGTAGGGGAAAGTAGAGACCATTAGTCAATTTGGGGCATTTCACTTAAATTCAGTATTTTTCTAGAGGAATATTTAATTTCTTCTCTGCTCTGTGTTTAAATATTACCACTTCAAGCACAACTTTCCTTAAGTCTTCAAGTAGATCTGAGTTATCAACAATCTTGCTACTTGTTTTAAGGAGTTTATTTGCAGATTGTGTAGATCTGAGTAATATGAAGCTTCAGAGAGGCCTGATGATCACAGTTAGCTATATCGGCCCTTGAGAGGTTAATCATTTACTACAAATTATCTCTTGAAATGAGTGAGGTACCTCGCATTTTAAAGTTACTTCAGGTTCTTTGTGAATGAAGGCAAACACCTCTGCACCAAATGGCATGTGGTCTCAAAGTTTGCATTTGCATAGAGGAGGAAACAATGTTGAGGGAGTTGAACAGTTCGTGCACATGTACCTGATGTCAGCAAAACAGCAAACTTTGTTCCATATTTTATTTTTAGACCCTTCTTCTGTGAGGTCTTTAGAGTTCTGGTTTCGATGGGCTGAAGAAATAAGCATAGCTATGTTGACAAAATGTGCTAAGAAGTGTCTGGTAAGCCAGAGAATGTTGAACTATACTTAAATCTGATGCATAAATCATCGTGGGTTTTTTTTATATGGTATAGTGGCTTTCACTTTACCCTATATACGATCCCATAGATGCATACACTTTCATCATTACATTAAAAAGGGTCGTGAAGTTGAGTGCTTAGTTTTTAGAAGTGCTATGATTAAGGTGTGCCACTAGTAGATAGCCATTTCACCTAGGTAAAGGCCTGGCAGTGTATATAATTACAAAGCCATGTTTATGAAATCTTCCAATGAGTAACAAAGAGAAAACAGAATAACAAATGTCACGCGGGAGGTGGGTATCAATAGAAAAGTAAAAAAGCATTGTTAAAATAAAAGCATTATAGTCTGCCCTGCTGTTCTTGATGGTCACATTACAGGAGAACACTACTAAACATTGGATAGGATTTGTCTGTCTGCCTCTTCCAGAAATAGTAAAGGTTCTGTCTTCAAATGAAAGAATTGACCACAAATCTAGAAATATATTGGTATATAAGGAAGGAAAAGAAGACACAAGTGAGAAAATGGACTGCATTAGGTCTTGATAACCTCCAATCATTCTTTTCCAGTCATTCCTAACTTTCCTTTGGGAGCAGAAACTTGCACATAAAAGGTCAGGTTCTTTATCTGTTGGGATCAATGGCAGGCTGTCCATTTATTTCATTAAACAGTGAACCATGCCTCAGATTTTCACAGCTGAGGATGGCATAAAAATATAGCAACCCTTGTGGCCAGCTCTCCCAGACTGTGAGAAACAGGGAACACCTTGGTAAAAGCATCGCTCTGTGGCAAAAAAAAATAAAAAAAATTAAAAGGACTAATTAGAGGAAAGCAGACCAGAAAAAAGGATGAGGTTTCTTGGGGAATAGTTACTATTTATCTTAGAGCAGAGATGAAGAAATCCGGAGTTAATTCTGGTTGGTCGATAACAGGAAATAACAGCCTTGACATGAACAGTACAGTCTGTGCTCTACATGTGGAGAACATGTTTTTCAGCTTGTTCATTAGGCTTTTTTTGCTAATGAAACACAGGAGTGCTTTGTTACAGGAATATGCCACAATTTCTATTCTTTCTAGTTGCAGAAGAGAGGATAGAATTTCACACTGGGTCTTAATCCTGGGTCTGGTATAATGTGAAGGACTACAGGGACGTACAGAACAGTTCTGAGGTAGGGAAACATCTACCCTGATTTAAAAGAAAAGGGTATGTGTACGTGCACAGGCTCCCACCAAACACTGACACTTATATTCCTCAATATCGAGATTTATTTTTCACTTGCATAAATATTGGCCTATATCTTAGCTGCAGTCAATATTCACCTCTTGAATTAAAAATTTTCTAATGGCCAACCCCCCCGATTTTTCTTAAAACACTAGTCAGGGCTTTGTATCAAAATAGCATAGCGTTGGTACTTGCTGAACTGTAATTTCCAATTAAAGTGGTTCTGATACAGGACTACGTATGTGCCGAGTAACGAAATAGTAATTTTGTTCTTATGTTGACATACTTAATTTAACTTTTGTCTCTAATGAATCTGTGGGTACTGTGGGAAGGATCTTTTGTTTACAGGGGAGGTATGTAATGTGGTCTCAAAAAGATTTTAGTGTTGGTTTTGTTGTTCCCCTAGCCTGAAAAAATTCAGAATGAGAATATACAGTTCCTTTTCATAAATGCAAAAACATAACAATTACATACCCAATTATTTAGTAAAGATTAGGCTTTAAAAAAAATCTTTTGTCTTATAGTTTGTCAAAGAAGCTGTAAGATGAAATATGATCAAGAGCATTCATAATTTGAAACCTACTGAATGTTGAATGCTTTGATTTATAATTGATGCCTCAGATACATTATGAAAACTTCAGATAACTGTGGTGGTTTACACACAGACATAAAGGACTGTGCACTAAAAGCTCTATTTTAATGGACCTGATCCTGTCAAAATATCAGCATGCAAGAAACATTACTTCTAAATATTGAGTTCTATTCCACCCTTCTGATGAAATACTCTGAGAATAACACAGCTTCTCAAAAAAGTCACTTCTGAAGAAGGCTTGTTGTGTTTCATAGTTAAGCAATCCATGCTATGCCTTAGAGATCCGCAATAAAGTAGATCCCATTTTTTTTACTCAAAAACCCTGTGAGCTTACTGACAGTAATTGTTCCATCAGTGTATCACAGAAATCTGGGGGTGACTGTAATAAGAGTTCTGGTGTTTGTGCTGGCACTTCACTTGTCCTTATCTTTAGGGAATCTAATCTGAAGGGTAAATCCTTAAATGGAAGATGAACAATTCCTTTATAGAGCTAGGTTGATAAATGAGAACAAAGGTTGCAAAGAGAGAATTGAATCCTTGACAAAGCAGGGAGATGGGACCAGTGGTGCACCTATCCAGGTTCAGCTGGGAAGTGAGGCCTCCCAGTAGCAAGGTACCAAAAACATCTGATGAGCTGCACAGAAAAATGCAGCAGATTTATCAGCACAATGTGTGTTTCAGAGAGGGAACTGCAGGCGTCACTGAGGCAGTTCAAAAGGGCAGACCAGTACTCGTTGCTGAAAACTCTAAATTCAGTGCTGAGTACTAATTAGTAGTAGGCATGGCTTGGCATTCTGCAGTCTGTGTTTTTGAAGATTTCCTCAAAACTTACATTCAAAGGATGGAAAAGCTTCAATTAAAAAAAACTTTTGATTTCTAGTTTAGTTTAAAACTCAGCCTTTTACAATGTTGCTGAAAATGAAGAGCAGATTTCTAATAAAGGAGCTAATTATTATTAAAATTTTGGTGTCAGCAGAACACTTCATCTCACAGACCGAAATGAAATAGTAGTTCACAGATATTGGTTCCAAGTTTCCAATAAGTACTTGGCAAAAATTCAATAATGTTCATTAAATACATAAATGGAAATATTAAAAATAAAGATTTTTTCCCTTGTGATTTATTATATAGTGTTTTTGAAAAGCAAAGTTGAAGAAAGAAGTCGTTATCTGGTAAAAAAGGTGCTACAGAAATGTTAATTAAATTGTACAGTCATAAGTAAGCCAGTGAACAAGAAAAAAGCTTCCCTGCTTAGAATTGGAAGCCGTATTTATTCTGACTGGATGCTTAAAGACAGGAAAAGATTATCTTTAAATAAAGCATACAGAGCAATACAGTTAGATACTTTTCTTTTTGGATTATACCAAATGAGCAAAAGGAATCTTTAGAAAACTCAGTTGGGAGGCCTGTTGTAGTTAAGAAGTTGGAACCAAGCACAGTCAGGTGTTTGCAGATATGTCTGAAGCACAGATTAAGTTATGGAGCTGTTACACAAAGGGTGAGGTTGTGCACAAGGAGCCTTTGTCCCCCTGGACTGAGAGGAGGGAACGTCTGCAAGAAACTCCTTGCGCTCAGCTTGAGGTGCCTTCCCCTGGTGCAGCAGCTTAGTCTGTGAGGAATCAAGGAGCACTGTGGCTGTGGGCATTGTGGCCAGCCCTCCTCTCTGCCTGCCAGCCTTGCATTGGAAGAGTGTAGTTCATGGGTTATCGGATGTTCATTGGGGAAACACCTTCCTCAGTGCTTCGAATACATGAGGTTTTGGTGCTCTGCCTGTTTATGGCTGGGCTTGAAGCCAGAATCATTGTTAATTGTGCTTCAGAAACAGTTTATCTGTTTTATTTTGTTCTACATAATCCCAGATTTCGAGGGCTGTGTTTCTTTTGTGAGTCTGATACCTTGAGTATTAATTTGTGTTGTTCAAAAGGGCATGTGAAAGTTCTACTTCTTAAAAAAGCAAAACAAAACAAAATAAAAAACCCCAACCAAAAAAACCCCCAAACCCACAAAAAAAGCAAAAAAAAAAAAGCCAAAAAAACCCCAAACCCCAACCAATCAAAAAACCCAAAAATTCTGATTTCTGTGGCATGATTAAATTATGTACCTCCTTTAAAAGTGCATTCCCATCAGTACAATGAATCTACTTTGTTTATCAATACAACTGCAGCATCCCCAGCCCCAAGTTGCTTAATTCAGTGCAGCTTCTAAGTAGTGCTGAGGTCTATGTTGGGGAAAAAACCAAACAAACCCCCTCTTTATTTTGTACTTCAAAATGATTATTTACTTTTAAACTGTTATATTAAAAGGACGCCTCAGAAGGGTTTTCATCTGCTTCTGGGCACCTGGTTAACATTAAGAACAGTTTACCAAGGAGTTTTGTGTAGGAATACAGAACTTACTGTGAGAATTTAGCCAAATATTTTACCAGCCTTGTGTGGATAGTTCAGCTGCACAGATTAATGTACCTCAGCAGGATTATGCTTGTTCTCTCTAAGAAGGTACGCAGCTTGCCTTTGTACATCACAAGGTTTTGTAGCACTGTCTAATAATAAAATTCCTCTTCTCTGAAGGTGCTGCTTCGTACAGCTCAAGCTTTTAGATCAGCATCATTTATTGGCAGTGATTGCTAGTGCTGTGGTTTTAATAAAAAACGTATCAGAGGATCGTGTTCTGAAGCATATCTTGTAAAGTAAAACTCTATAGGCACATTCTGCACCAGCTCTTGTTTTCTAGGACTTGACATTTGTAGAAGTGATTTGAATAGTTTGAGTGAGCTTACTGATCCATTCACAAGGACTTCTTGTCTCCTCTAATGTGAGGGATATGTTTGATAAATCTAATATGAAATAACTCTCAACTTTAGGAAACTGGTGTAGTTGGAGTTTTTCTCTGTGATGAACTGAGGGACCTCGTAACATTGTTCTTGCCCATTTTTGAACACCTGTTAGAAAAAATATGAAGGGTTGAAATTCCTCTTTTTGCTTGTCTCTGCATAACAAGGTAGTCAATGTTAGCTTGCAGTACATAGAATTGATGCTGGTTTTGGCCTTTATATTCCCAAAACTGAGGCTGTGGACAAAGCTGGAAATTGGTACCAGGTTATTCCCTCTGTGATAGTGACTGCCTGGAAAAGGAAGTTTTGAGGGATATTTTGTTTGGCAGAACAACTTTGGATTTTTTTTTTTCTTAAAAATCAGAAAGATCTCAGCTCTTTGAACAATTTGAGAGTTGATTTGTGTGGTGGAGAATGTCCAATTAACTGGTGCATGCATTTCATATGATGGCTCGAACTTATTTTCTCCATTCTTGCTGTCGCACACACACATACACTGAGGAATGTTTTGTATAAATAACAATTAATAAATAATAATTTCCAATGAAGGATGGGGAGGAAGAAATAGAGCCTGTTTTGTAGGCATTCTGAATGTATTGTAAAGTCGGCTGGTTGGGGTTGAGCTGTATTTTTGCTGTGAAAACCAAAGGACAGAAGGTCATAGGTACTGAAGTCAATTGCAGGTAAGCCAACAGACCTAGATGCATCCAACATGGACACAAAGCTGGTGCTTAACAATTTTTTAATAAATACAAAACAAAATAGAGCTGATGATGTGTCTCAAATGATTCATAAAATGAAATAAGTGTAAAAAGTAATTAAAAACAGTGGTAAAGGCTTTTGGAAGTTTTCTGTGACATTTCAGACTCTACTTTGTTTTTTGCTGCTATAGATACAGAGAATAAAATCATACATGATTTTAACTATCACTATGTAATTAAAATCATAAAAACCTGACTGCAGCTGATTTCTGTGTGGATAGCCAAAATCAAAATATAAACAGCCAAGGTAAATTTTAAATAAAATGAGCTCACCTTTTGATATTTTCTTTTTTCTAGTCTAGTTTGATGGTATTACTCTACCACTTAAACTGTTCTTCCTACCTTAAATGGGCATCGTTCTGCAAAACTTGGTCAAGGCTTGACTGCTTCTGATGATTCATGGCTTCCTCAAATAGTCTGTTTTTAAGAGACACTGCTAATGTTTGTTCCTTTACTTCCCTGGGAGTTTAGGGTATTTTCAAAAATTGTCTAGATAAAAACTAAATGTCAGCTTCTCCAAGGCAGTTAAGTACTGACTTCAGTGGGAGTTAAGTGACATATAGAAGACAGAAACACCTTTGGAGATCTGGGCTTAAGTGCCTTTTTGTATCTCAAGGAAAAAAGAGACAAAGGCCTTATATTGTTTGTGTTTCATAAACACAGATGTTCTTTCAGTACAGTGATCACAAGTCTGTATAGAACCTGTCAATTTTGTTTGCTGTCGTAGCAAAGACTATAATACATCTCTTCTGCAAATAATCATGGTCAGAAAGCACCTGAATCGTGCACAGTAGGAATCACATCTGCTGTACTTCAGGTGATCTCCACGGGGACTCTGCATTCTTTGCTCGTGTTTGTGGGTGTAGATGTGGGTAGTGGTGGAAGGAACTTTTTTCCCCTCCCTGCCCTGCTGTGTTAGCTAGCTGTGCTACAGCAGATCTACTGCAACCACAGTGGGGAAGGCTTGGTTCACTGGCAAATCATAGATTGCATTTTCTCTTCCCCTGGGCAGCCTTTTTTGGGGACCTTGTGCAAGGAAATAGGCTAGCTCTGGCCATGACAAAAAGACCGCAGATCCTTTATTTGTAATGAAAGCTCTTCTGGCCTGAGTCAGCCCCTGGTTGTCACAGTGTCTAACACAGCAGGGTCTTGATCCTGAGGATGACACTGAGTGTTATCTCCTAAAGAAAGATGCCAAGGTCTAATGTGGCACAATCCCAAACTATTTCTGCTCAGAGGAGCCTTACAGGTGCAGCACAATGAAGAAGAAAAAGCACAGTTGTAGGCTGCACTGCAAATTCCAGCAATACAGTATTTGGCTTTGACACTGTTTTTCTAAACGGGTGAAGTGACAACAAACATCTTCAAAGTGGTTTGCTTTAGCTTCCCTCTTTTCTGCCGAGTTTAGGTGGGTGCCAGGAGGGGATACAGCAATCTACCTTTTGGGATTAATATGTTATATCACATCTGTCTGCCTAATGCAGAGGAATCTCTGGTAGTGTCAAGTGCCTGACACTTCAAAGGAAGCTAGAAATCACTGGCGGAGATATTTATAGAGCCCTTCTGTAGGGAAGTGTCTTAATGTCTCCAGATCAGTAGCTGCCTTGGATCTGAAGAAGGACAAATAATTCTGTGTTTTTATATCCATTCCAGTGCCCCACTCTTCTTTTTTAGTTCTGATTGTTGGTCACATAAATTGTGAAGGAAGACACTACTTGTAGGTAAGTTGACTCAAACAGTGTCACTTATCAGTCACCACAGAGAAAAACCAAGTGTACGAGAACAAGAGAGAGAAGCAGGGAAGAGCACAGCTGGTACCCTGCAGGGCAGGAGCGAGATGCCTCTGCCTAGCCTCAGTACTGCTGGCCTTGAACTTCAGGTGTGTAACTGAGCTGTGCCTGGGTGTCCAGGTCCAACCCAGGCAGCAGGGAGCTCTCCATGTGCTGCTTTTCCAAATGCCTGCAGGTGGGCACAGAGTCCTGCGCTGCCTGGAGTGCTGCCAGGCACAGGGTTAAGTGAGGAGGGGTAGGAATAAACGTGTTTAAAGGTTACAGTTCTCTGCTCCGTGCTGGGGACATGTTTTGGGAACAGGAGGCATTCACAGGGGCCTGGTGGGTGCTGTCTTATCAAATTGCCTCAGAGGACAGGGAGAGTGTGTAGAGTTCGTGGTGGAGGAAAGGCAAGGGATTACTTACAGGATTTCTGGTACTTGTGCTGCTCAGGACATAGCTGTGCTGTGCAGAGCTCTGCAGAGTGTGGAAGTGCAGGTTAGCTCCAAGGTCTCGAGGGTTGGAGTGTTGTAGATACAGTGCTATGATACCAGTCTCTTATATAGTTTTTCTACAGGAGTTTAGTGAAATATTTAGCTCAAATAGTGTTTCAGGAAGTTCCCAGCACTGCTATGAGAATGGGTACAGGTGGCTCTGTACCACCGTCGCTGTGGTCTGTGAGTTTCCCCATTGTAGCCAAGTTGGAGTCATCCTTTCCAGGACTGGTTTCTTTGCTTAGTTGCAGGCTTTGCTCTTGACTTTGCGTAAGGCAGCAGGTAAGCAAAGTGGAATTCAGGTTAGCTTGGGACCAAGCCCAATGTCAAGCACTAGATTAACATAGCAGGGCAAAAGCACCCTTAAAACTGTGGGTGAGTTTTACACAGAGGAGGATGCCTGGTGTTTCCCTCTTGCAGTGCTGCAGTACAGTCTCTGTGCAGCTGCAAGGAGTCTGTGATTTGAGGCAGCGCCTGTTCTGCCACAGCACTGTCTTAGGGACCTAAAATCCATGTGCATCCCTCTATCCAGATGTTCTCTCGCTTTACTTACAATGAAAATGTAGAAGGTGCAGTATAAAATGTATCTCTGCTGATGTAGATGTAGCACAACATCAACATTTATTCTAGGATTTGAGTGCTTGGTGGGCATTTTTAAATTTCTTTTGCATAAAGAATACGATGCTGAGACTGCCATATCTCAAAAAAAGGAGAATAATTCTGGATTTGTGTTTGTATCAATTCAGAATGAGGTCAGCTCTTACCAGTTGTGCAATGTCGTGCAGTTGTGTTCAGTCTTTGAGGGTCTGCATGTGCCCATGTTACTCCTACAGATCTTCCTGTGTATTTTCTTATGGACTAGCTGCAGAGCTGGTCCTGTCATAGTAGTGATGATGCTATCTTGTAACCAAAATACTTTGTGCTGTATGATTTTTTTTTTTTTCACTGAATCATGCTACTTTCACAGTCTACAGTTTGTCCTTAGTCTGGTGGTCATTTGTCATCCACATTTGACTTCCAGAGGAGGTTTTTTTATATTGGATTTTGTTTTACTTAAGTAAAATAAAAGACCATCTTAATGAGTTTTTCCTTTTCCATATGGTTTTATATATATAGTTATGGTTTTATATATATAATTTCTAACAAAAAGAAAACTTTTTATTTTGTATTAGGTTCCAGAAAATTTCACTATGCAATATTACTTTTTTTATCTCATTTAGCTAATATAGAAACTTTTTTGTTTTTTCTTATGTAAGGCAAAATACAAATAGTTACAGCTTAAGTGAATTTTGAACAAAAACAGAGTCTTCCTACTGATGAACTCCCAGCTTGGTGCTTGGACTATGGTTCATGTGAATGAGAAGCGGCTTTGGTTTTTGTACTTACATGCCAGTACACAGTAACACACAGATGGAGTCTCTGTCTGAGAGAAGTGAGGAGTACTGAATCTTTATTTTAGTGTTTAGGTGTCTTGTATCATCTCATCTTCTGTAAGGAGGAAGGCTTGTAAACTTTATTCTCATCTTTACCTGCTGAAGTTGTAGCTTTCAGTTTTCAAATATTTTCCGTTTGGTGAGTTTGCATTATCATCATGATGAAATCCATTAATTTTTCTTTAAATGAATTTGTATAGCCTCTCTGTTGTCTCACCTGAGCCTTTGTACTATTTTTTTATGGCTGAAATTAAAGTGTAAGTTTGGCTTGAAGGTAACTCTATTTTAGAAGTGTCATCATTAATCTCTCTGTCCTTTTTAGCTTTGGTTGCCTACATGCTGCAATTAGGCATCCTCACTAGGGAGGGAAAAAGTATTTCTGTTTAAAAACAAAATTCAAAAATGAAACTTATTTTCTTGTGACCCATTTTGTCACTTTGAAATAAATTTCTTGGGCTTCATCAATACGGATTTTTCTAGATGAATTAGTTGCTGTCATCTTTGTCTTCTGGAAAGAACCTGGGTTTCCAATTCCGTGGCTGAATGCAGATCACGGGTGACTGATTGTGTGGTGATGTTGTGCAGGATCTCACCAGCCATCATTTCTAGCAGGCTCAGGCACTACTGCCCTGCCATACTAAATCGTGGGTGTGTTCTACAGGTAAAGCAGCAAACTGGGAAAAGTAGGGTTGAAATCTGCTACCCCTGGAGAAAAATTCTACAGCCTGTTCAGGAGCCCAAAATACAATTAGATAAACTATTTAATGTTTCTACACTGGAAACTGTTTCTTCAAACTAAACCATAGTGTTGCAACTCAATCTTCTTTGATGCCTTTGCTGTCTGTTGTTAACATGTAAGTGGTTTATTGAGACAAAGGTTGTCTTCTGAGATGTCTAGATAGAATGTTGACACTTCTAAAGACACCTTTCGAGCAAAATGTGGGTGTTTCTCTTGTGATACTGTCTTCTCCACTTGAAGATTAACAATCTCACTTCAGATGAAGATCAATGATATGTTTTAGTTAAATCACTGTAATACTTCTGAAAGATTTACTCACTTTAGGGTGAGCCTGAATACATGAATACAGATAAGGCAGGACTAAGCAACAATTTAAGATCCAGCATGCATTTTTGAGCTGAACAAAGCAAGAACATAGATAGCTGATTACAGGGGTGGTACATTGCAATGGTGTAGTAATCAGGTTTTCAATGGGAAGTACTAATGTTGATATTTTCCCAAACTAGAGTCAACAAATATGTAAATATTAGTGTCTATACACAGCTCTATTACAAAGTAGAACGATTTTTCCTATCTGATCTGCCTTCTGCTGAATTACTGTTTGTAAGGTCAGCATACAAAAATCCTCATGCATGATGCATTCAGTTAATACATCTTTATTGCTAAAATTGGCCTACATTTCTTAATTCTTTTGGGTATCCAAAAGTATCCTGAATAAAATTCTTCTCTCCTTGTGTCTAAAAGAAAGAAATTCTAAGGTTCTCTTGTTTAACAACTGTGCAACCTCTTGCATCAAGATTAAACACTTTGTTTTGTCCCCAGGCAGTTGTATATTTATTACTCTTGAGGCAGTGGTATTTGAAATAAATAGAATTGAAAGATCCTGAGAAATGGCTTCTGAAACACATATATTGAGTTATTCTCTCCTATGTGAGCAGAAAATGCTTCTGGTGCTACTCCCTGCGCCCTTGAAAAGGAATATAGCTGAAATAAAAATATCACATGATGGGGTGGTGAATAGGAAAGCATTTTTATTCTTAGTCACTAAGGCTTTTTGCTGCCTATTCTCCTGAAAATAATTAAGTTATCTTTATGGAATGTATTACTATTCACTAAAGATAACACAGGTGAGGGCATAATAAAGGACAAAAGCAAAAGGTTCTCTCCCTTTCTGCCTCTAAAGGTATGCTATGCAAACAAAAAGTAATCCATGGCTTGCAAATGCTCTTAAAAACTTCTCAAAATTCAGATATATTTTTGGCTGGTGTAACAGTTATTCCTCCTCCCTGTTCAAAAAAAAAGATGGTCTCTGAGAAAAAAAAGTTTTTTCCTGTTATAAAGGAAACAATTTCCATGTAGCTTTTGTGTGTGTACGCATATTCATAAAATATGGATTAGCAGCAGTAGGTATTCAGCTAAGTAAATATTCATAAAATAAAGGTGGAATGGGTATGCATTTCCCAATAGAGAGTAATAAGCATATTTTGATTTCATAGTAAGAAATCAAACGAAGGGGAGAGAAGGCACTTTCTTTTGTCTGGGCATTTTTTTATTCCTCATTCTTATTGTGTTCTTCCTGCTGGCAAAGATTTCCTTTACTGATGCTTTGAATGTACACTATTGCCAATATTAAGTGTACAAGAATCAGGAGTTTTAAGTAAAACATTAAATAAAAAAGAATCCAAAATGTCTCTTTACATTCTCGCTCGTGTCTTTGAGCTACATTAAAGTTGCATGTTTAAGCTTTGTCTTTACAGCTATGAGAGGTAGATATACTTTCTTTTTAAAAATGTAAAATCTGAACTTCTCAGAAGTGTAGGAGTGGAAGCCTCATTAGCAGTACTTGCTAACAAGTATTGGAAGACTCAATAACTGAAGGCTGACCCAAAATGTTTGTTTATTGTTACCTCTGTGATACTGACTGAAGCTTCTAATTAATTTTGCATAGTTATTGTCACTCACTGTGTAATGGCTTTTTTGTCACCTCTTATAGATGATTCACTATTAACCTCTGATTTATGCTGGATTTAAGGAAATAAGATACATATTGCAGAATCCTGAACTGTATACTTACAGGTATGGCTGATAGCTTCCTTTGCAGTACACTTAATCTTTTAGAGTAATAAAACGGAATTGTTTTTGAATAAACTGAAAATTAAGTGGATGTTCTAAAGCTTCAGCTGAGAGATCTCAAGAATGGCTCTGCTTCAAGCAGGTCATTGAATCAGGGAAAAGTTACATGTTGGTATCCAAGCAGGCAAAGGTTAAATAAAAATAAACTCCCTGAAGTAAAACAGAATCAAAATAGGGGTTTTTTTCCTGTTGTTTTTATTTAATGTCTAATTAAAAAGTTTGCTTAGGCATCTAGGTTTCGGAAACAAAATGTTTAAATTCCAAAATTGAAGAATAGGTGTTCCTAGAATTAATTTGATTGTAATAATTTGGAATATATCTTGGTCTTTACCTGCATTACTCTTGATATTGCTTCTTTGTTTCTGTTGGAGCTGTATTTGTTAAACACTTTCATCCCCTCCTTTTGTTTCACCCCTTTGCTTGGGTCAGTTGTATCTGGCAGTTCTCTTTCTGAGCTGAGGGAAAGATGGGCTTAATCATCCCTGTATGGAGCAGACAGCTCACATCCTCGTCCTCGTTTCTGTTTTGAAGTTTCATTCTTTGAACATAAATGGTTCCTTCCAATAGCAGCCATATTTTGGATAGAAAATACAAGGTCTTTGTTCTACTTATTTTAGGAACTTAAATGATTTGTTAATTCATGGGACGTGTGCATTTGGTAGTGTAATTTCATTTTGTTAATTGCCAATAAGGAAAATAAAAATAAAACTATCTTTATCAACTGGGACGTAGTTGGGGCGAGCCAGTAACTAACCATTGTGTATTTTAAAATAGATTTTATTATTTCAGAGCTGTTAGAGGGAAAGGGATGACCATTGTAGTTTGAAAATTTTTGTCCAAATTACATCATCCTACAGCTATCAACTGGATGCCACTGGTCATTTCCACACAGTGGATAAATCAAAGCCATCATCAAGTATGGCAGCAGTCTCCATTAACACAGCTTGTTGATACCTGCTTGTTGAAGTCTATTATTTAAAGTCATTCCTTCGGCTTTGTCAGTGCTTTCACAGGCCAGCATCATTAATGTTGACTTAGGGTTATCTCTGTGTTCTGTAACTAGAATACAGAACATTCCTATCGATTTCTTAGCCACACTTTTCTACTTCACTATCGCTAAATGAATTTTGATTCATAAAAGAAAAACCCTGGGAGTCAAATGTCAGCTGTTATCCAATATATTGCTCTCCTCTGCAACTAAAATAGTCTGCATCTCATCTTGAAAATGTAACGTATATAAGTCTTATCTGAAAGAATTTCAATAAAATATTGATGTGAAGTACTTTTTTGTTTTGCATGATAAGATGTTTTGAAGATATGGACGAGGGCACAGAACAAAGCCTGGAGTCAGGCTGTATCATGTTTTGTATCTTGTGAGCTTTTTCACTGAGCATTAATAGCCACAAAATGTGGGCTTTTTTCTTTGTGTCTAATAAGAAAATAGTCTGCGGTATTGTCTTGAGTGATCTGTCTTAGTTCATTTTATGCTGGGACTTAGGATCAAGCTGAAGAAAGCCTAATAAGAAATGAGACCAGTACTTGTACACACTACTTTGAATATTGCATTGGGCAATTCCATCACATTCAGATGTCCAAATGTGTTTCTACACAATGCATTTCCTAAGTGTGTGGATAGATTTGCTTTGTTTAGAGGCAGGTTTGTGATTCCATGAACAGTCAAAAATTATATCCTTTTCATGATACCTCCCAAGCTAAGAACTGATAAGTGAAGGTACCTTGTAATAAGACGGCTGATACCACCTGGAAAATTTGGACAACACAGGAATGAAGAAAATACCAGTTTCCAGGGTCTTACATGCTTGTCAATGGATGTATTTTTTCATTTTGACTCAAATAGAAGAGGAAGAATGGTAATCCCATGGCACTTGGGATTCTCTGGGGACAGGTCATGATAGTGCAGGGTAGTATATCTGTATGTCTTTGCCAGAGGTAGTATGTGCTCATTTCATCTCATTTAGTGACATTATACTGGCTATTGGCCCACAGGAAAGAGACGTCACAGACGTTAATCAGATACCCACAATGGCCATTCCTAATGCAGAAGTGTGACATCCAGAACAAAAAACCTCAAACTGAGTCAGTAACAGATTGGAGAGGTTTATGGCAAGGGCATACAGAATTGAAGTGGGATATAAGAATAAAGTTCTGCTTGGAACTGTAGTAGTGGCTGTGATGTGGCTGGATGTAAGGGCTGTGCTCTGTGCTCACCTAAGCCAGTGGAGTCATCCTTTCCTAGGTCATACAGGAACTTCCCACACAGTCTCTGTAGAGCTGAGACAATGGGTTGAGAAGAGGCAATGGATCAACTTGAAACAAGGTGATCGATTGAACTCTCAGACCCCACCACAGTAAAGTAATTGATGTGGTGAAGGAAGGCTCCAGGTGGGAATTCTGGACTGTCCTCCTGATTCTCCCGTTTAGCTCCTGCTGTGCCTGGACCAGTGAACAGGGCCTCCCTGTGTGTTCGTGGGGAACCAGGCTGCTCCAGCAGGTTCTCCAGGTGGTTCCTCCTCAGAATCAACCAAATTTTACATAGATGATACCAGTAAGTAGTCAGTAGAAACAGTTCCTGCAGATGGAAAAATGGCTATGTAGAACAGTGTTTGCATAGTTAAGACAGGATAAGTTTTGTATGTTGGTTAAGATGACCAATAGTGATGGATGATGCCTATTCTGGAGTGTTTGCATAGGACCAGCAACAAGCTGGGTTATAAGAGATGAAGAGAACAGCAGTTTGGGGAATCTAACCCAATCCAGCTGAAGGTGCTGCTGCAAGGAGACTTGAAATGGGGACTTCTCCTGCCCTCTGGGCATTGACTGACCTTCCTCTTCAAGAGATCTGGCTTCCCATGTGAACATTTACCCTGTGCAGTGTTGTGTGATGGTTTTTTTTTAAACAGACACCATATCCATGAGTGACTGTGCACTGTGAGAATGAAAGAGAAATCAGGTGACCATACTTCATTCTTTTGCAGAAAGCAAGGGGGAAATGTGTTATTTCTATGGAACAAATGAAAAAAAGGTGATCACTAGCCTTACAGTGAATATCAAATGAATATATAATAACAGAACATTAGGAAACAATTAGAAAAAAGTGCCTAGACATTATTAATTCATGTGCTATTCATTGTACCAACATTGATCATGTAAAATAAGTGTGGTGTTAGTTACATTTTAATAATTCAGTGTTGGAGAAGGACTAATTATTCTCAAACAGAGATGGGAAGGATCTAGTTTTATAAAAAAACCCATGGAATGTCCAATTTAATCCACAGTATTTTTACAGGAAAATGTGAGACTGCTACTGGTAGGCAGTGGAGAAAATCACAGCAATTGTGGGTGTTTAAACTCTTACAGAGATAGCAGACATATTGTTGCCCTCACAAGAGCTTGTGTGATCTATGGGGTGGGTGTCTGTTCAGCATGGCCTTGTTTCTCACTCATCCAGGTTAGAGCTTGGCCAGGTTGAGCATTAGGTCCCTTCCAGACAAACTACTTGGGTGTGTCCTATACATCAACAAGAATACTGGGGAATGAGAGCAGTAGATTGTCTTCCCAATAGACTTGGAGTCAGTGAGGGAAATGCCTGCCATGGGTGTAAATGGAGAATAGAGGGAGGAGGACTGGCTACATCCATCTCCCTGCCACACTGATCCTCCACTGCAGGAAGTTTGCAGGGCCTTCCAGTCACCTCTGAAGAAGTTGCACGTTTCTCCTTGGAAAGTCATCTCTGATCATGCGCAGGCTTATGTCTGAGAAGAAACCTGGAAGTTTGACTTTTTCATAAGAAGGTTCTTTTGCTTGGGCTGGGGCCGTCTCAGCCCACTTACTTATCAGATTTACTTGGGTATATTGCCTTTTCTGTAACCTCTGAGTTTGGGCTGTTTGTGTTATTCCAGGACAAGAGTAATCCATACTTTCTGTGGGTGGATTGGTTGGTTTAAAATCACAGAAGCAGCACCATGCTCTTGCTTCAGTAGTGGACTCCAAATGGATGCTTTTTATTCTATTATCTTCCTCAGTTTTATATAGTATTGATGAAATTGAAAATCAGTGACCTGACAAAAACAAAATAATATGGCATGAAAATTGCTACCATGATTTCATACTGTGTTAATGCAAGGATGTCATTCCCCCTTCAGAATAATAAGTGTTTTGCTTCTGAACTTACAGTGTAGCTCTCTCCCTCCCCACTGCCCTTTCCTTTTTTAAAGGAGAGCTATGGCACAGTGAAATTCTCTTTAATCACATCTCTTGGCAGTTCATTAGAAAATAGACACTAATAACAGTCAATTTTGTGAAGTAGCCAGTAGAATCTCTGTATTCCATAAGGGTATGAAGAAATGCAGGGTGCATAGTGTACATAGTGTACTGGTGTAGTTGACCCAGAACAAATCGGGTGCACCACTCACCATAACATGGTTAAGGGTAGAACCCAGGATGTTTTTTAATCGTTCTTTCCCAGGCAGGACCCACATATCCACATATTCCCCGAGGGAACACCTTAGAAAGCAGGGTGGTTGCAGCTAGGTTTTTGGTTCATTTCCTCTTTCTGGGGAGAGTTTCTTTGTGGATACTAGAATCTCCCAAATATTTTTATCATCTGAATGCGCAGGACAAATGGCTTTTGAGGCAGTGGGAGGGAAATATCCCACAGGTGCTGTTCTTTGCAAGAAAGTGCAGGGTTGGGGAGATAAAGGATAGTCTAGGTGGTTCCTATTTTCTTCCTTTCCTGCCAGGGAACTATTAAAACTGTCTATATCTATGCAGTTGATCTAAAATAGAAAGCCATGTTCATACCTCCCCAGTTTCTGAGAAATCAAAACTACACCTAGATGTAGATTTTAGGCTCTGTAGTTGGATTGCATTTGGCTTCTTTGCCAAGGATTCCTGATAGTTTTCTTCCTGATAATTTACAATTCTTCCACTCTAGGGATGCAAAAAGAATATATTTTCTAATTTCAGATTAAATACTAACAAAATTCACATTTAAAAATGGGTGAGGAATTGTGAGGTACTCAGCCAGTTCCAATGAGAAGAACTGGTGAGGTTTTAATTTATTCTGTTTGTTTCTGTATAATTTGTCTTTCCATTCAAATGGAAGAATAGGTTGTGTTCAAATGCGTTGTGAATGGAATGGGTAAATTTCAAATTTGGAAGAACAAATACAGATAACAAGATATGTATTTTTAAATTAGCTTAATTCTTTACTGTAACAATGTGTCTTGAAATGTGGTGGTTATTTGCCATTGGAACCCTAAATTGCACCTGCTATCCTCCTAAAAGGGACAGCAATTGAACCAGAATATTTTGGTTTGATGCAGAAGCTCTCAGAATTTAGGGAAATTTTACAGACTTGAGGTGGGGCTAGATGAACATATTTATACTTTCTGTCTTTTTAATCATTGAAGACACGTTGTGCAACAGCTTTCCAAGTTAGTTGTAACAATTAAACTAGGCCACGGGGTCTCTCAGTCAAGTGCTCCTGGTCAGGGTGGAGACAGAGGCTGCCCTAATGCTCCTCTGGAGGTTTCCTCAGCTGCAGGAAGGTGAAAAGCTCAGAGCACTTCCCCCCCTGCAGGTGTTGCTGTCTGTGGCATCGTGCATCAGCTGTGAGGGAAACTGTTTGTGTAGCCAAGGGTAGGTTTTTATCTTGTATGTGCTGTGTTGCTTTGGGAGCAGTATCAAGTGGTGCTTTCCAAGAATGCACATTGATTTTTTTTTCCAAAAACTGTCCAGAGATCTGGACCGATCTGCCACAGTATGTGCCACCTCCTTGTGGTATCCCTGTGGATAGGGGCTTCTTCACATTACTGGTGCAAATTCTCTTCCTTCCCTTTATTAAACACGATGTGTTCAGAGAAACTTAGTCCAGAATGTCCATGTGCTCCCCACAATCGGAAATTCCAGTTCTTTATGGGATTTCAATAGCAAGCAGAAAATTCTTCACACTTATGATCACGTAGTAGCTATTCCTTGTAGGTGCAGAAAATGGCAAATCCAGGAAATCTGCTCCAGGTATTCCACATTCTGTTTCAGGTTGCAGAAAATTGCCCCCGCTCTACTTCTTTATTGCATTGCTTGCTCTTCTTAATTGTTGTACAATTACTGCATTAAGAAGTTAGATGAAATTATAAAAAGCAATACATAATAGGTATCGGTATGAATTCGTATAGTGCAAAGTGCTTATCTCAGCAGGTGTTTGTTAATGGATACATCTGCTTTGTTGCTGCTGGAGTACATATGTAGTGATACAATGCTTTGTGAAATGTATTAATGCTTACTTTTATGGAAATAAAAATACAAGATATTTTACTCTGATTTATTCCATTTTAGGAATTAGAGAAATTAAGCTTCCTTCTCTTTATAATTATATCTTGCAGAGAAACTGTAATCTCTTAATCTCTATAAAGCTTCTCTCTTTCAGCTTACCCACTGGCATTTGCTGACACGGAACCTGCAGAGCCTGCAGTAGGAACTGTGCTCCACAGCTCAGAGGGGTGCACTCACAAAGCAAAGGCCAGATTTTGCCTGTGCAGCTTGCTTTGACTTCAGGGCAGGCGATCTGCACTGGGGCTGCACGTTCAATTGATTTGGCAGTTCAGTGACCAACTTAAAAATAAATAAATTAAAATGGCTCCAGCTGATGAGAAACAGATCTCTCTTCCCCTCCTCCCTGCTTTTTTCCAGCTAATCAAAGCAATATGCTTTATTCACCCAAAAATGCATTTGCAGGCATTTTAGATAAAAGCAAAGCTCGATTTAGGGGAGAATTTAGCGGCTATCGCAGAACAGGTGCTGCAGTTTTCTGACGTGCCTTGGATCAGGAACCGTTCAAATCTCTACTGCTTTTAAGGAGTTGTACTTCTTTTTCCCTCCTAACTTGGAAGAAAATGTCCTCGCCATGGAGCTATATGCTATTAGAGAATGTCATGCTTTTCTGTTGGAACAGCTCCACTATGTATAAAGCGCTTAAGCATCTATTTTGGTCTGCAATACCAAAAGTAACTCTATAGCCTGCTGCTTAGAACACTCTCTGGGGATGCCCAGGTTCCTGTGTTAATGAGTATTTAAGTGCTTAATAGAAAAAATGAGAGACTGAGGGGGCCCTGGCCCACAATACTTTATTACTTTGTGTGTAAGGTATTCTCCTAAATGCTTGTTTTGTTTCAGAGAGAGATTAGATTTGAATCTGAGCTTCTGACAGCCCATTCTAATTGCTGGGCTGTGAGGTGAGAAAGCTCATTTTCATGCAAAATATTGTGAAACTAAAAATTGTAAAAATATTGTAGAAAATTAAGAATTAGCGACTTTGAAATGAGTAAATTGCTCTCTACAACTCCCTGAAAGGAGGCTGTAGCAAGGTGAGTGTTGGTCTCTTCCCAAGTAACAAGCGATAGGGGGGGAGGAAATGGCCTCAAGTTGTGCCAGGGGAGGTTTAGATTGGATATGAGGAAAAACGTAATCACTGCAAGGGTTGTCAGGCACTGGCACAGGCTGCCCAGGGAAGTGGTAGAGCGACCTGGAGGTGTTTAGAAGATGTGTAGATGTGGTGTTTAGGGGCATGGTCTAGTAGTTGGCTTAGCACTGTTAGGTTACAGTTGGACTTAAAGGTCTTAAACCTAAATGATTCTATGAACTAATCATTGGTATGATTGGGGATTTTGTTTTTTTTCTTTATCATTTGGTGGAAATTACTCAGTGTGACTGCACCACAGGTATTTTCAGAGGAAGAAACATTTACTTTTAAAAGAATTAATCCAAACCTAGAAGATAGGTTTTACCTTTTATTCCAAAATCTACTGTGCAAAGACATAAGTATGCAGTTGAGGAGAGTTCTTAGCAGGCTGAAGTGAGAGCATCACTTCACATGGGTGAGGATGTGGGCATCTTTCCTGTCATATTTCACCTCATTTCTGTATGCCCTACAGTTTGGGGTATGATGTAGTTAGGATCCTTTCAGAAGGAACATCAAAACCTGGCAAAAAAGAGAACAGTCATAGCCAGAACCAGTGGACGCTTGGCATTTCTTTCTGTAATTCTGATAGAAATCTGCTCAAGCATTAAGGCAACCCAGAGGAAATGATTGGAGCTCAGGAAAATATCACATTGTATGATTCAGCCACCCTTGTTATAAATGAAACGAGTTTACTTTTGATGTCATATGAGTCGACATACATTACCAGTTATTCTGTCTCTCAATTTCGGATGCTTACTGCTGTTTGCAGCGTGTAGTGTGGTACTGTAAACCTGTTGCATTCTAAAAGAGAGAGCCTATAGGTCTCCATTAATTAGGTGATGTATGTGAATAGCATTGCTGTTTGACTAAAAATGTAAAATGTTTGGTGGACTTGCCTTGATTTTCCTTGAGTTTAAAAGGGAAAATAAATGTAGCTTCTAGTCTAAGAGTCTAATATATTTGGTATGTATTGTGAACATTTTTTTGTTCATGCAAATGACATTATTCTGCATTATTGTAAGTTTAGCATACTGAAATTTTAATTTTTGCAGAATCCTGTACTGTACTTATGCACCCAGAAGCTATTTTCCTTTTTAAATGCAGTAGGTAGGCACATTGCATCTCTTTAAGTAATACTTTTTAAAAATTTGTGAGAATTGGCTCCTGAAAATACTCTTGAAACTAAACTTGGTAACTAAAGACAATGATATAATTGTTCATACAGAGGCATTAATCTTTTATCTGTTCATTTGCTGAGATAAGTCAGTGCAAAATGTTACCTAGCAAGTGGTCTGCTGCAATTCATTGAAGGTAATGAACAAATTATCATGATTTCAGTAAGGTAAGAGTTTACTGTGCCAGATATTAGGAGTGCCTGAAAAACTGTGAGAGGGATTCCTTTTATCTCTTAGAGAAGAGCCAGACTGATGAGAAACTTAGGAACTCATTTGAGAGCAGCACTTCAGGCAGCTCTTGTTTGCACCCCAATAATGTGTTTAGGAACACATGGGTTAAATTTTTGTCATTCTCTGAGTGGAAAAGTAGAAGAAAGCTGGTTGACTTTTTATAAATATAATGATTTTTAAAGCATACTCACTGTCTCGGGTTCATGCAAAATCTCAGTGATTGCCCACTACGAATAGCGTTATCTAAAGATGACCTGAAGTGTTCAAACATATGTTGTTACTTCCAATTTTGGAGAAATGTACTTTATTCCACCAACTGTATTTCCTCCCATGCTTGGCAGGCCTTCTTTTTTTTTGTTCTTTGTCTATGTACGTATTTGCAAATGCTCAGTAGACTGATGAAGATTTCTGAAGGTTTAACCTCATCTTAGGAAGTAGATCCTGAAACTTGTCGTGGTGTTAGCTCAGTAGGATACAGGGAAGGGTTCCAGAAAAGATTGTGTAATATTGCCAAGCACGGCTTTGCTGTTGAGGTTACCTATTTTATAGAGCTTAGGTCAATGTTAATGGGACAGGGGAGATCTCATCCCCTGGGAAAGTGTTTTTGTCACACAGCATTAAAAGGAATTCTATCACCTGAATCTAAAAAGAATTCTGCAGATCTTATTTTATTCAATTGTTCTTTAAATTATGAAAGAGCTGTATTTTCAATTAATTGCCAAACAAAATCAAATTATTTACTTTGCTTAAAACTGGGCACATTGTAATGGTTCTGCGTCAGCAGAGAACATTTCCCTGGTTTTATATAAAGGAAACATGTTTATGAAATAATATGCTAACCAGAATTACGGAAGTGTTAGGGAAGCCCTCCCTCCCCAGTACTTTCACATGAGACAGTCATAGCAGCCAAGTTCAGCCAGATCTTACTCCCCTTGAGTTATGGTGTGATACCATCTAACAGTGCTAGCTTCTGAAGCTCTACCTTTTATTGTATAAAAATGAAAAAATTTTAAAATGTGATTGATCTTGTCTCACGGAATTATTGCTCCTTCTCTGTCTCTGGATTTTGCACCCTAGCTCTTGAAGACATATCCTAGAGCAAAGATCTGTGCCAGAATTTCACCCTTCCCTATACCAGTGGCCAGACTTAAAAAGAAAATGCATAAATCAAAATAAAAAAGACAAAAGGAAGAAGGAAAAAAAGAAATCCTCTTTTACTGTATAATCTTGAAGAGATGTATCTGGATCCATAAATTAGGCATAACTTTAAAATCACATATAATTTCAATTACAGCCATCTGTTTCTCCTTGGGAAGAATGAAGTGAGGTCAACAACTAAACATTTTAGAACCATAAAGATTCTGGGATGCTGTTTAAGCTATATACATATGTGATTTGTAAGAAACCTATTTGAATGTAAAATTTCTCATTTGAACATTCATTCCTTTTATCATGCAAACAAAAAGTTTTTTTGGAAGCTATAGGCTTTGAAGCGAAGTGAATACACATATTTCAGCTTAATGTTATTGCTCTATTTTATTTTTTTTTCATTTGAACCCTCCAATATTTCTCTCATCATGAAGAAAAGTATCTGCATGCCTTTAAATTTCAAATGACTAGACAGTAGGGAATAGATGTGGCATAGATTTTCTCAAGATAAGTATGTGAAAGGTTTCTGAGCCCTTTGACAAAAAAGAAAAATTAAACCTTTACAGAGGTTTTTGAGGGACAATGAGTGAGAAAGGAATGTTATATATTGGGATTCAAGGTAGAAGGTGATATAAATATCTGAATTATATGTAATCATGTCTTTGAGTGGCACTTACCTTTCCTGCTCTCACACAGTGCTGTTCACAGCATTGAATAGAGAACAGTGCATTCAGCTGTGAATGTTTTGTTGTGGCCCCAATGAGGGTTATACCCAAGATGTGGCATATGTCATTTTACAAGTGATTTTACTAAGTTGAGGACTTTATTGATAAGATTTTTAGTTGCAAAAAATAATGTGGAAATGCATTTTACATTAATCCTTAATGTATGATATAATGTCTTCACCTTCCTTGACCCCGCAGAATTTTTTTGTTCCTCAAATACAAAAAGGTGAACAAAGACATAATAAGCTTGGCCAACAGTAAATCAAATAAGAAAAAGAATGCAGAACCATTTTGAATACTCAACCATGAAGCCTTTATGCACAAAATATAAAGCAAAATAGTGACCTAAATGGTTAATAACAGGAAAAATCTGTTAATACCTGTTGTATAAATCCCTAATCTTTACAGTTGTTAACAGGAACTGGAATGCATGCATAAAAGACTGCTCTTCACAGCAATGCTGTTATCCACATCAATCAAGATAATCCCACAGTAAAACCTTGCTAAAGAGGAAATGTGGCGCGTTTGGATAATGTCAATGATTAGAAAACATGTCCCAGAAAATGCTGTACAAAGCAAGTTTAAATACTACTGCACACTTTCCTAGCCCTTTTCAGCTGAGAGTCTCAAATTATTTATGTGGACCTCAAGGGCTGAGCTCTGATTTTCCAGTTCCAGATGTGAAACAAACAGAGGTTCACATGTATCTGAAAGCAAAGTGTAATTCTGAGCTGTAAAACTTCACAGCTGCTTTTTCAGAAAATATTAATACTCAGTCTACACAAGGGTAAATTGAGTCACAGAGCGGGTGATGATTTGTTGAATGTGAACATAGTGAACCAGGGCACATAATAAACCTCACTGTCTCTTGGTAACATTTCCTTCTTCATGGCTCAAGTAAATACTCTGCTCGTTCAGGTTCAGTCAGTCTTAGACTGACAATGTATTTGATCGTAACTCATCAGAGGGGACAATTTTATGCTTTAGATCGTGCTATAAATTAAGTCCCTGGAAGATTTTCATTGCGTGTATAGTATGTTCTGGAGAGATCATTGAAGAAGGCAGAATTACACGCTACACCTCTGTGAACAATTGTGCCCTTGTTTCCTACTCTAGATTAATGGTGATTGAATATGATTCACACTTGCAGGTTGGCACTCTTCAGCTGCTAATCACTTGGGAAAATACAGCACATAGCTCTCTCGAGTGCTGTTCCTCTATTGTTTCTTAGGACAATCAAAGAATTAGCTCTTCTCCTGTACTTGTGAGGAAGGTGGTATTAAACAAATATGTACATGAAACAGAATTGTCTCAGCTAATTTTAGATGGCTGCTGTTTGAAAGTGTGGATCTCAGCTGGTTCTTGTGATTTCACTAGACTGAACTGTATTGTCCTATGAAATGCCTTTTCCTCGTCACTGACTGTAGCAGGGATCTAGTAATGCAGGCTCAGATGACTCCGTTGTAGCTATCCAAAGTCAGTGAGGTGAATCTCACCTGAAGTTAAATTGAACTGGAGCAGTGCAGCAGTCAAACCCTACAAAAACCAACGGGCATGGAAGAAACACAAAGGGAAGTGTGAACATGGAGTTAGGAGTAGAGTTCACACTAATACATAAAAATTGCATAAAAGCCTGTGTTTCAATAGGAAGGTGATTAGGTTTCCTAAATGGAACCTTGCAAAGTTGTAATTAGTTTGAGCAGACGAATCACAATGTCAGATGAGAGTTCTTTATTCAATAAGCTCTCAGTTCAATTCAACTGCACGAAACCCAGTGTGACCTTAAGGAAACAACTGAAAACCTGGATAATCAGTTAGGTAGTCCTTATGAGTAGGCAAAGAAGAGTGAGAAAGTATGCCATGCTAAGACATGTCTTTAATGAAGGGTTGCCTGGAAAGACAACACGTAGGAAAGGGGTTGGGCTTTTTAGGTTTCAATGTTCAATGTAGAAGAAATAGCTTATCTCTGATGACCTCTTTCCTAGAACAAAAGATAAAAATTAAGGAATTATTTTATGATGATTTAAAATTAAAAAATAAGATAGGGTTACAGGAATAAGCATCCTACCAATAGAGCTTCTAAACTATGAATGTTCGCCAGCCCCGGGGCCGCCAGAGGCAGCATCTGGCCATACAATTAAATACTCTCAGCATCCAGAGGTGGAGGGCTGCATCCAAACTGCCCACGGGGACCAGTCTTAACCTAACATGCAGCATGGCATGAGAGTTCAGAGAGTGCCAGGTCACCTGCAACAAAAGGTGTGGCAAGGGTGATATTAATAGTTTAATAAATTGCAGAGAGAAATTCCTGTGAGTGGGAATGTTCTTTGGCATCTTGGTTTACTGGAATAGCTCTAGTGCTGGTGAACCAGGATTTCTGACTGCCCTGTGCTGAAAGATCCTTTAGGATACAAAGCTATTAGGAATGAGAGGAAATGTTTTTACTCAAGCATCACTGTTTCTTAATCATAGTAATTATAAGTTGTGGTGGTTAATGGCTGGATTAAGAGTGAGGTAGAAGTTTATGAATGATGGGAGTTTTTACTATAGATGGATGCTACCAAATAGATGAGGATGTGCCTGTTTTGAGAAACAGAGGACACAAAGAATGTAAGAAAAAGAGGGATCACAGAGAGATCAATAAGAACATGTCATTACAAAGGTGTCCATGAACAACAATTTACTTGGGAAAGAAGAGAACTTACGTGTCTGTTTTCAAGGATCAGATCTAGAACAAGCAAAAGGAAATCTTTTTTTCATAAAATTTGTAATTGTGAAAGCTGGTGCCAGATGAATGGATGCTTCATGGCAGATAGGCATTTCAGGAAATCCTTAACCTTTTGACTGCCAGAAGCAGTGATGTTTGCTGAGGAGGATCAGTCTTTTCTTCCCTGGTTTCTCCCATGTCACCTAAGCATCGGCTTCTGGCTGCAGTTGGAGGCAGGGTTTAGCTATTTCAGTCTAAACCAGCATGGCAGTTTCCATTTCTCTGTACCCCAGATCATGTGTGTGAAGAACACAAAGGGAAAGGGCAACAGTTGTGGCAGTGTTTTGTTCTTTTCCTGTATCACCTACTTGTCTGCAACCGTGGATTTAGTACTCACCAGAGCAAAGGAAGTGTTGCAGGGGGCATTGGGGGGAAATTATGACTCTGAAGCATTTGTGAGCCTCGTTATGCTAATTCATCTGTTATATCTGGTGTAGTGAATCATCTTGCTGCAGGTAAATTTAGGTAAGTCCTATATTCAGCCCCTAATTTCATTGTTCTTGGGTCCTCAGTCTGTAAAACTGGGGTGCTGTCATGAGGTAACGATGGCAAATACGCCATCTGTGAGATTCTCAGCTTGTTTTACAGTAAAGGCCATCAAACAAGGTAGATGATTTTCCCATATCACAGCTTTCTAGACACTGTGCCATAATATGTAATCAGGGAATTAATCATGTGGCCCAACATTTATACACTCAGGCACCAAAAGGGAAGAACGTCAGGTTCATACCTTGGAATCTAAGTGCAGCTGGACTGGTGCTGCTGACACAGCGAGGCTCTGTAACTCATATACACATCACTGCAAGCTAGGGGCATTTGTCACCTCTGCATTTTTTGGCCACTGTGATTTTTTTTATTCAGGAACATGTGGAAAGTCTGAAGGTGGGAGCCATGTGCTTCAGCTTCCCCAGTTATAAAGTAAAAATAATTTTCATTTTGCAGAATGTTGTGGTTGTTCAAGTTACTTAGAGATTTGTAGATCAAAGGCATCATAAAAGCACAAAATATTTCTGTATTTAGTCAGCAGGGCATGAAGGATCTGTAAGATGGTACACAGATAGTTAAAAAATGGAGTTTTGAGCAAGTGCATATGTAATTTCTATAGACAACTGCCATTATCCTGTGAGACAAAAGTATTACTAAATTATTAAACTATAGATATTAAAGCAAATATCAGACTTCAAACCCTCTGTTGCCTTTTTTTCTTCCTTTGAAGGCTTTTTATTATTTTTTTATTACTGTGGACACCTATAAAAACTTTAAAATTGAGTAAGTTAGAACTTTGCAACTAATTTTATATTTCTTTTCATGTTACTACAGTGTTGTCTTCGGGTTTTTAATTGAATTTTTTTTGTTGTTGTTGTCAAACACTTTGAAACTTTGGAGACGAACTGCATGAAAAGAATAAATAATGACAATAACAGCAATAATTTATTAAAGAGAATCTTTCACAGAATTAAATTCTGTGATTTTAGTATTTTCTGAACAATTACAATAGCATTAGTACCAGGTTCTTATGAAAGTAACGTATCTGTATCTATAGAGCAGGCATGGAAAATGCTGCAAGTACATACCTTTGATCTAAATGACAGAAAGAGATTTGCTGAGGACATGGTAACGTTAAGCATGTTTAAACTGACCCATATTGCTTAAGTGCAGGTAGAGTATTTCTCTTTTTGATCAGGCCATTTGATTTGAAGTATAAATGAAATTAAGTTATGTGCATAATACGTGTAATATAATTTGGCACATTAACCCTTACAGATGTAGGTTAATATTTTATCTGCATATATCCCCTATTTTTTTCCTGTTCTGCAGTTAAATTTATCACAAGGCTGGAGTCATGACTTGCTGCTAGACAGGGACATGTGCAATTAAGTTTTCAGCCAGAACTGCAGTGAGAGGCTCCACTTGGCTGTGTCTGCTAAGCCTTTTGGTAGCTGCATTGATAAGGCAGAAAGAAGTTCATGTGTGAGAAATCTGAAGTGAAGATGCAAATCTCATGTTTGGCTGGTATTTTGTTATCTAAGAATACGTTGATCCTGAGTGACATCAGAGTAGCTTTGCTTTCAGGGTAGAAGAGTGTTTCTTCACTTTTAAAAGTAACCTAAATCCTTTGGTAGAATTACTGCTTTCTTATCATTACAGGGAATTCAAAGTTGTTAATGTTGTGATTAGAGTTACCATTTCATAAGATTTTACACAATTTTTATGAAGTGATCATTAATATTTACAGCTTTTTTTAAAAAAATCATAGATTTGTGCCTAACATTCAATCAGACACATTTTAGTTGCTTTCCATGGATTTGAAAGTTTGAGATGTACTTTCTACTCTGAAGCAGTCATAAATGCCTTCAATCATTATGATAAAATAAGAATATAAAAAGAACACCAAACTTGCTTTCATTTTCTCTACACATAGCCAAAGGCTTTGGATTCTAAAATAAATCATATAAAAATAATATGCACTTGGGTTTTTAGTTAATCGTCAAGCTGCTGTAATTGATTTTGAGCAGTGTCTGCTATGTTTGCTTCTTGTTTGAATAGTACAACAGTTGGACTTCTGGATTTCTACAGAGCTATAATACTTAAACTCCCTGGAGGAAAGAGGCAGACTGACTCTAAGCAGTACTGACTCTTGTGTGAAATCTGTAGTGTTTGAAGAAGATGCTTCCATCACCTGACCTTTCAGCTGATCTCTTCTGAACTACTTCTTACCCATTGAGGTGCCCAGAGTGTAGAGCTCCCCCTCCAACACTGTAAGATCCTGAAGCTTTCCATTTTCCCACACTCAGTCCCTTATCTCTTTGATAAGGTTTGAGCTTAAGCACCTATCTTAGGATATTTGTTTTCTTCAGGCTTTTCGGATGCTACTCCAGGGGATAATTTAGAACAGGAATCTCTTGTGACCAACTGACTAGAGAGCATAGCAAGCCTGAGTTCATGCTTCAACTAAGTGGCGAAGTTCAGTTATGTTCAGAAAATACTTCTTCCAGCAATTCCAGTGCCACACAGGCTGTAGGGCTGCAGCACTGTTACTTTTCTCCACCTTTTTATCACCTTTTGCTTGTGTGTTTGGGCTGCTGTGTCTAGGTGCAATATTAAATCCTGACCTGCTTTGTTAGAAATTTGTGCAATAACTGAGGTGAAGAGGAGGTGAAGTGCTGGCTTTCAAAAGGGACAGAGAATATAACCTTTATTGTAACAATTATAAGGACGCTCATTAGCCTCATGGAGCCATGGCAGTGTATTTATGGGCATGATGCCACAGCAGTGTCAATGTGAGTTTGTTCTGAGAATATTTTGAATTATTTTTGATTAAGGATATGCAGTCCCCAGGGAAATGAAAAACTAATATTAGAGATTCAAAACTTGCACAAAACCGCGTTGCTGTGAGAACACCAGATTGACACAGGCAGAGACTTTTCTATAAGACTTGATTTGTAGTTCTGGATCGTAAGGTACTGTCTGTCCTCAGTTCCTAAACACATAATTCGTGAGTAGAGCTTGAGTAAGCTTTTCAACCAATAAAAACTACACTGAAATTGGAATTCAGGGAATTATCAGCACAATTAATTTGATGAACAGTTATGGATTTTCAGTCCTTTTTAAATAGGAGAGGAAGGAAGAAGTTCTTACAACCTAGAAAATAACAGTTGTATTTCCACCTGAGAGCTTTTGTGGGAAGATGCAGTTAAATGCAAAGTTTAGAGTAAGCAGAATTCAGGTGGGATTTAATTTAGTAGACACCATCATCTGAAATATCATCATATTTAAACTGAAGTAACTTACTTAAAGTTGCCGTTCTGTTTAAGCCAAACACACTGTGTGTTCTCTGTTCGTGTGTATGTACACAAGAAAAGCAAGGAAGCAAAGCTCCCAAACATGCAAGGTCTTTGAAAATTTGAGGCAAAATTTACAGTGCTTTTTCACAATGAAGTATTTGCTTAATGCTTTTCCTCAGGCTGAAAGAACTTTCATACTGGTTTTATCAGTTTTCAGTACACAGTGATGATATTCAGAAGACCTCAGTTCTTGCTCAGAGTTTGTTGTACATCACATGCGTGCAGTAGAGAGATAAAATTCTAACAATAAATGTGCTCTGTCCTTGTTTACTTTTTTAAGCTAAACAGATATAAAGCATATTGCTTGGTCTGAAAAGCCTCTGTTATGAGATTAATGAAAGATATCAGCTGCAGGGATAACAATTTCCTTAATGGTCAACAAAGTGCTTATAGAGATCTGGGAAGGAGGATGTGGATAGCGAAGCAGGTGAATTAAAAACTCAGAAAAAGTTTTTAAAAAGTTTGTTGAAATTAATAAACTTTTTTTCTTGGTATTTTCTGAGAAACACAATTGTAAAAATGTAAAAATTTTTCATTTTGTAAGCTAAAATACTCTAAATATTAACTGGTTAAGACTGATTAAAATTGTGCTTTACAGTCTCAATAAGTCACTTGTTAAAAAGAACTTGGAAGTGCAAATCTCATTCTAAATTTTTCTGTAAGAATGAAAGAAAAGAAAATGATGGGGGAAAGGGCAGGCAATAGTTGGGCCTTTCTTCATATTTGTGATTGAATGGTTTGAATATCTCCTGAAAGTCTTCAGAAGTCTTCTGAAAAGCTTCAGATGTCAAAATAGAAACACCTGAAGGCTTATTATCAAAATAACAGCCTCTGAAATCTGTGAACTTGGCAAAAGAGACATGACTCATCTCCAATGACATGGGGCTGATGGATTCCACTGGCAGCCAGTGACTTGTGTGACGTGACTGGATGATGAGGCTTTCATAAACGCCCATGCCTATTTAAGGGCCTAAAAATGAGTTTTGGATCACAGGCCAGGATTCAGTGCCAGGGGATCCAGAAATGGATTCTCTCCTATTTTTAAGAACTCTTGACTCCACAACTGGGGGTGGTATTTATGCAAACTCTTTGCTTAAGTGTTAAAATCTTCTGTCCTCTTTAGTGAACCAGTTATTCCTGTAATTTGTAAGGTAAGATTAGAAAATATAACTGACAATGAAAGCCTCAGTGAGCCATCCTGGAGACGGCAGGTATTCATTAAATAATAACCATTTTTTGTAGCGCATTAGCAAGAGGAACCAGAGCAATGGACAGTGAAGCTGTTCTGCCAGGTAGAACAAACCCCCTCCCCTAGCACAAAGACTTTCCAATTTAAATTCTCAACATGACACAACAGTTGGATACAGAAGATGAAAGAGCAGGTAAAATGCTATATGGGTTCTTTCTGGTAGTATTTCATATTCTTTAAGTAGTAACATACAGATCTTCAAGAGTATTCTGCAGATTTTAAAGTATGAGAATATGATTTAAAAAAAAGAATCTGGTCATGGATTTCAAAGAGAAACTTAGCCTGTTGGATTCATTATATTGATGTGACATCAAGTAAAAAAAATCAAGCTCTTATGTATTAACTGAGCAAATATTTCATTCTGACTAATCGGAGTATTGTTTTACAAACATTAAAAAAGCTTGCTAAAGCCGTGTCATTCATTATTATCATTAAAAATATTGGTATTATTTCTTCAGAATAATTACAAACATAGCAATTATTCATAAGATAAATGGGTAGGATTAAAAATAAGCACATACAAAGCTATTCATCAATTAAATAAATCAGCCCATGCTATGAAAACTCCATGGAAAGATACCTTAGAGATTTAGTTAATATCAAGGCACTAATTGCTACAGGAACCTTGATTGTTTGGGCGCGGTGAGAAGAAAATCTTAGAAGTATTGTCTAGATAAGACTAGAGGCTTATTTTCTTTTTAAAATACAGGGAAAATAGTATGCACAACAAAACATTCAGTGGTTTTGATGTGGGTTTTTTTTCTGGTGATGCTAATATATCTGTGCAAAAAGCCAGATTATCCTGTGTACCAGCATACAGACATAGGATGGAACTGCATTGTGTCATGTCCCCTTGCTCCCTCACAAAAAAAATCCAAACCAGCACCCTTTAGTCTTAAAGTTTTGTATTTTGTGGCTCCATTTAGGCCATTTCTCCATGTAAAAACCTGGTGGTTTTGGAGAGAAAAGAGATGCAGGTCTTTTCCACTGAGTGCATCAAAGATAAATAGGTACAACTGTAGGCACTGAAGCAATGTTCAGATGTCCAGAGACCAAGCCAGTTTTAAGAAAATGCTGCAGCATGTCTGAACTGGTATGTTGTGGAGCTTGAGAAAGCAAACTGTTGTTATTAGCCTGGGTGACCAGGCAATGGCAGGCTGACCAGACAGCATTTAGCACCCTAAGCAGTACCGTGCCTTCCCAGCATATTAGGTGTTGAGGGGATTGGTGCTGTGAGTGACACCATGCAACAGAAAGATGAGTAACAAGGTGTGTGAGAAGGAGCCCGGAGCCCCTGCAGCATGATCCCTGTACCCATGGGTGCTGCCAGGGGCCTGGCAGAGACCTCTCTGTCCCCTAAAACTTTGCAGTTTCTTTCCATTCTCTGTGTGTGCCCCAGAACCTGGTTATCTCTGGACTGTGTGGATGAGTCTCCCTGAGGCCCTCTTGACACACTGGCCACTGAGAAACTCCCAGAGACAAAATTTCTTGTTCTGAGCAGCTTATGAATAGAGGTACATACTGACTTAAAATGAAAGCCAGCTCACTGACCCGAGCAAACAGAAAGCTGAGTTGGGAAGTCAGAGAGCTTACTTGGCTTTGTCAGGTTATCCTCATTATCATTGCAGGGGTAGTAAATGATAAATATCTGCCCATTAGAAGAGGAAAAGTTGTAATTTAAACATGAGCTCTGTTCTTTCTACTGGGCTTGCTATTGTTTTATTATTTCTAAGCCTGTAAACTGTAGTATTTCAAAGGTGAAGTGCGTTCATAGCTCATGTAACTTTCCAAAGCAGGATCTCTGCTGCTCCATCTGAACAGCAGTCCACGAGCAGCTCCTGCTTTACTGGTCTGAGCATGCACTCCACTGCATGCAGCCTCTAGTCTGAAAGAGACCAAAATTTAAGATGGAAGTGTGTTGTGTCACTTCCCCTTATCCATTCTCCAGCTCAGTTTTCATGGGAATGAAAGACAGCTGCTTAACCTGCCCGGCCAGTGGTGTATGTCTGAGAGGGAGCAGGGCTGCGGGGGTGCTGCTGAGCTTCGGTTCCCTGCAGCCTGTGCGTTGGCAAAGTGTCTGCCATGAAGTATGTGTTCTCTGAAAGGTCTGTAAAGTCACTGATATATGTCCAAACAGGGATATAAATAGAAAAGCAGGTCGGGTAGTGTGTGCAAGCTTTATTTGGTAAAAAACAAAAACAAAAAAACAAAAGGGACTGAGAACAAAAAGAGCTTTTCATTGCTTCAAGCCTGATACTGGCCAAAGTTCAGACAGACCCCTACTGCTGGCTGAAATTAGAGCTGTGTGAAGTCTACCTTAATTTTTTTCTGGTTGCCTATATCCCTGAAAATCTCTTCTGGGAGTCACAGGTCATCCAGATTCGGGATTGTCCATCTTATTTCTCTTGACCGCATTCCTTATGTTGTTTTTGAGATCCTAGACAATCCGTAACAGTGCCCCTGAGTTTAGCTTTTTCAATCATAAAATCCTTCAGTTTGCAGTGGTCAGGTGGGTCTTTCTTTTGCATCTGAAGTTTAGTCATATTGACTTAAAATACATAGTGGGGAGCAGCTAGCTGTTGTTTGCCATCAATATATAACCCATTTTTAAATTGCACATTTACATGAAGGTATTTTTTAAGTATTTTTTTCTTTTCATTTAAAGGATCTTTCTTGATGTCTGATAATCTAAATAACAAAAAAAACCCCAACAGATGAAAAATTACCTTGTATGATAAGGTATGAAATTAGTATTCTGGGAAATACAGCTTGATTCTTTGTGAATCTGGAGCTACAAAATCTCTCTTAAGAACGTACAACTTCTAGAATAGATTGCAGCAGCCTCAAGTCTGAGGGGCAGATCAAGACCCTACCTGCTGCAAAGATTGCCTTTAGGCTGTGTTTGTCTCAATGTATTCTGTAATGTACTTAAATTCACTGCTGTATAATCAGGGATTTGAGTTTTGAGTGCTGCAAAAAATGAATAAAACCTCTATCTTATATTTGCTCACTTCACATTTTCAGCTTTTCTTGTGACAAGACGACATAACTACATAAAGTGTCACAGCAGCAGAACACAAGCACACTGTTGTGTGATGGGATCACAGTCAGCAGTCTTGGCTATACGTTTTTTAATCTGAATGTGTACAACTCGAAACATGGGTTTATTAGGAGTCATCAATCCCAGTTTATGCAAAGAATAGACAGTTCCTTTATGGTGGAGTCTGCTTGCTAGTCTGTTACACAGCTGGGTATAGCTGTAGAACAAGTTGGAGACAAATTAGGAAGTTTGATTCTTGAAGTAACTGGAAATATCCAAGCAGAAATACGCTCCAAATCACAGGCTATTGAGGAGAACAGGAGGCACAAAGTACGTTCTGCTGTAAGGCACAGTTCTTTAAGACAGCTCCTGCATCTTTGAAAAGAGCACGCTAGCCTCTGAACTTCTCTGGAGATCTTTGTTGCTGCTAACCATGACGTGTCTTTATGTGAAGACAGAAGGATCCTGCCAGGTTTTCAGTTCAGGAGAGTTGGCCACCATGTTCTTCTTCACCTGTTCACTCTTCTCCATAAAAGCCCACAGCATCCTGCCTCTGCACCCAGGGAACTGAGTGCTTGATGTCCGTTTGACTTCATTACATCCTAATGTCTAATTACATCCTCATAACCTTTTCATTTGTACCCTTGCTCGTACAACTTTTACTTAGTGTTTATCATCTCTATCTGCAAGCTGTTCTCTTGGCCTCTGAGGAAGCAGTTCAAAAGTAAGCTGTTGGCAATCTAAAATGATGTGTGCTCTAGGAGTGTTTATGTCCACTGTGTATAAAGGGACACAGTATAGGTAGCTCTTACATAGATGTTTAAATGGTGATCTTTTTTGTATCTGTTACTGCATGCAAGATGTTCCCACAGAAACTGAGAGTTCCTTCACTTAAAACATGGAATTACCTTACTTTTTACTACTATAGAAATGGTGACAAAAATATTAAAAATACTTAATGCTGTCAATGGTGAGAGTAAAGAGTTATACAAGTGGAGAAATCCCAACAGCTCTTCCAGCTGCTGTTCAGCCAATCCATCAGTATTTCCTATATTACATTTTACAGTGTTTAATCTGAATTCCGAGAGTTGTGACTTCCATCAAAGATTTTGCCATAACCCAGAAGAACTCATTATCAGAGAAAATTTCTCCTATATTTTCACTTTCTTTTCACTCTACTACTCTTAGCTGTACTTTTGGGGTATTGCTCCTAATTAAATAATAATTGTCTTTCCAGTTATGTATTCTGCTCTCTACAAAAATCCAGCTGCTGGCAATTTGTGTTGCATTCTTAACATTTCCTTAAGTGTCTGCTTCTTTGTGGTTCAGATACCAAGACAGATTTTTCAACTGCATTGTGGGATTGTGGGATGTTTTGTCACAAACAGAATTAATGAAGGTTTCAGTAAGGATGTTCCCAACATAAATGGTCATTCTTATGGAATGCCTGAGCAGCTGATTATGTTGTATATGGTTGAAATGCATCTTCATTTCTTGCTAGAGCAGTACCTTGTATCTGTGGATTACTGAATATAACCTTGATCACCTGTAAAGCTATTCTGAGTTTCTCGTTGAGTTCCCAGGCAACCAGATTGCTATTTTACACATATATTTTTACTAATTCTTTGGATTATCTCTTTCCTGACTGTTGTTCATAGAACACATCAAACTAATATCTGCTAAATATTTCATATATGCACGGTTCATTTTCTATATATTTTTTGTGAAACGATGTGGATTGAAGCTGGTGCTGTGAGAAGTTTTGTTGTATGAAGAGCCCCTTCACTAAAGACAATATTTAATTTTTATTATAAACCCTTATTTTGCAAAGCAATTTTTCCAGTTTCTCTTCAAAATCCTTTCTAAGTGATAAATTGAGTGAATCCTGGAAAAATATTTTTCATTTCTGCAGAATTAGTAATATTGATGACTCTGAAAGCCCATCAATAGCTCATGATAATACTACATTTTCTGTCAAACAAAACAATATCCATATTGTGAGGCCAGAGAGAAGGCAAGGCTTAGAACAACGCGGATTTTCTCTTTGGAAAGGGTGGATAGATGAGCTGTGGCCAATTGCATGAGGTTCAACAAGGCAAAGTGCTGGGTCCTGCGCTTAGGCCACAACAGCCCCAGGCAGTGCTGCAGGCCTGGGGAGGAGCGGCTGGAGAGCTGCCCGGCAGAACGGGACCTGGGGGTGCTGACTGACAGCTGAACAGGAGCCAGCAGGGTGCACAGGTAGCCAAGGTGGCCAATGGCATCCTGGCCTGTATCAGCAATAGCATGGCCAGCAGGGTTAGGGCAGTGATTGTCCCCCTGTACTCAGCACTGGTGAGGCCGCACCTCGAGTGTCGAGTTCAGTTCTGGGCCCCTCACTACAAGGGAGACATTGAGGGGCTGGAGCGGGTCCAGAGAAGAACAACGAAGCTGGTGAAAGGACTAAAGTACAGGGCTTATGAGGAATGGCTGAGACAACTGGGGTTGTTTAATCTGGAGAAGGCTCAGGGAGGGCCTTACTGCTCTCTGTAACTCCCTGAAAGGAGGATGGAGCAAGGAGGTGACTGATCTCTTCTCCCCAGTGACAAGGTAGTGGCTTCAAACTGCACCAGGGGAGGTTTAGACTGGATGTTAGGAAAAGATTCTTCATCGAAAGGGCTATCAGGCATCGGGATGGGATTCCCAGGGTGGTAGTGGAGTCACCATTCCTGGAAGTGTTCAAAAAGTGCATAGATGAGGCCTTTAGTGACATGGTTTAGTGGCAGGCTTGGCAGTCCTGGGCAAATGGCTGGACTTGATGATCTTGAAGCTCTTTTCTAACCTAGCTGATTCTGTGAGTAAAATAGGTTACATCTTCAGTTCCTCATTTCATTGTCATGCTTCAAAAAGTGGAGGAGGTAACACAGTAACACATACTGTCATGTTTTCTTAATAGCATAAATTCCTAAACTACTTCCTTCACAAAAGCCAGATAAGATATCTAGGGTAGAAGTTAAAACTAACTGTGTGAGAAAACCAAGGCACTTGACCCAGAGCCTATCCCTAACTAATCTCCTGAATAATCCTTAAATAAACAGTGGTTCTGTAAAGTATGCTGTATAAAAAGTACAAACAGATGTTACAGTATAGCTAGTTTACATGTGTTGTGCACAGTATTTTATTGATATTTTATTCTTGCAGTGTGGCTGGAAACCTTGAAAGAAAGAAAAATACAAATTAGTTCTGATCATAGTGATCTAAACATCTTAATAGGGTCGTGAGATCATTTGCAATCAAACAGCAAATCCTTTGAAAAAATTTTTGTTGTTCTTATGCACAATAAATAATTTTTCCAGAACCAGCAGGTTGTCAACTGAACCGAGACAAAGGGTTAAGTGTGTGAAATCAAAGAGGTTCTTACACTGATGTTTTATGGGATAGTGATCATACTTCAGATCTGATAGAACGTTTATGGAATTGCTATGAGCTCACTATAATATTACTAATGTAGTTGATAGTGAAGGGAGAAACAGACTAACAGGGGAACCAGCCATTTTCTTAGAGGAACTATGGTTTACTGTCTGAATTCTAGGTACTTAGTAAATGATTTATGAAGCTATTCCTTACAATTTTAAGAAGGTACCTGTAGATTTAATCAGGAAATTAATCAGTGCTATAACTGTATATTTATGTAATGTCAGAAGATGTCATTTTCCCTGTTTACATATAGAGGGGAGTGATTACAATTATATACATGTCTACATCTTTTCAAATGATGTTGTAATATTGGAATGATTTACAGTTTATATCAGCTTCCAAGCTATGCTTCCATGCCTTCATCTGTCTCCCAAATGAAGGGCAGTCACTGCCCGTGGCGGGTGACTGGCAGGAGATACCACTTCCTCCTTCAGAGCCCATGCCAGGGGTCCTTACGGGAAGAATTACATGCAGACTTTAATTTCTGCAAGAAGTGTGGAGCTAAAATGAACTACTGGAAACCCCTGTTAAATTCCATTCATTTTATTAGAGAAGCACTCTACCTAGGTCAGCTGCTCTTGTTGAGACAGATTTGTCATTGAAGGAATTTTCTCTCATTTTGTCAAGTCTGCATTTTTCCGTTTGTAATCTTTTTGTTAATATATTCCTTACCACTCCTACAGCAGTCACCTACACACTCATATCACTAACGAGGATTTCGTCTGCTTTTTAAAATGTACCAGATACATTGTCCTGCATATTTTCACTTAATATCCCACACATGCTCCTGACAAAATAAAAATGCCACCAAAACCAGTGAACAAAACCCCTGTTATACAAGACCTCTCCAAACATCTGAAACCAGAACATCTAATAACAGAACATAAAGAGCAGAACATTGATTTTCTGTAATCCACCAGTTGGGATATCAGCAGAAAGCAGAAACTTACTTTCTGAATTAATTATGTCATTTTCTTTCCCTTGTCCCTGCCCCATTTCATTACAGCTGATTCAATACTGTTTATTTGCATATGCTTGAGCGTGGAGCTCGCTGTTGCCCAGAGAACACGTACATCAAGACTGAACAAAACCACTCTTCCAGTAAACGCTCTTCTTGGCAATTTACAATACTGACGCTGAGTAAGTGGAAAAAGCCTGGAATCAAAATTCAGCTTAGGTATTTTCTCATAAATTCTGTAATGTTTAGTGATCAAGGTTGTACTGAATCAACAAGATGCCTTTATTTCTGCCCAAAGCTGTTTTGGGACTACCACGTAACAACCAGTTGTCAACCAGTCAGTTGCTTTTTGATTTTATTGCACGTTAGAAAGTAGCCAATTAAGGTCTGTTTCCCGGAGAGAAAAAGAGGGAAGATAACACCTGCTTAGTAAATGGCGTGAAATAACACTAAAGTAAGGATGTATTTAAAGAGTGAACACAGATGTGCTTTTCTTTATGTGAATTGGTAATACTGTTTTTGAGATTTTTGGGAAACTTGCCTTTGTTGATCAGTTCCTCAAAGAGTTAAAAGAACAAAATTGTGAGACGGTTTTGCTTCACATCAATCATTCGCTTCAAAATCTGAAGATCACTGTTCCCTTTTAATCAGCACATGGAATATATTCTGTTTTCTTGGAGAGGGCAATTTGTGGTTTCATTACTAATTGAAGTAGACTAATTATGAATGATTAGCATTTGAAGAAGGCTTTTAACTGCTATGTAAGACCAGTTCAGTGTGCCTTTCTCTGCACTTCTCGTGAGTGTAACTTAAAATACGTAATTCAATAAAGACTTTAGTATAAAATAGGATTAAGTATATTTATAAGTCTTTATCAGTCATTTTTGCTGGTCTCTAATCCTGGACAAAATGATGCTAAATATGCAGAATCGCAAAAGACAGAAATCAGGTAGTTCACTATAAACATGCTTGCTTTCTACATAAGGTTCCTACTGTTCTTCCATGTACAATTTTACTACAAATACTGTTTCATGAATAATATTAAAAAATACCTTAAGCTTTTAGTTCAAAGTGGACAGAAACCCAAGATGTAATATTGATCTTTTAAATCCAGCTGAAAAGGATCATAGAAACCTACACTGAAGAGAATTGGACAGATTCTGTAATTACTTGCAGTGTCAGTAACAGTATTGATATGAGCATTAGCTTATTATAAAACCATTAAAATAAAATAACTGCCACGCCTACATATATGTAGAATAGGAACAGATTTGTTAGATTTGTGCCTCTCTCCTTGCTGTCTGGTTATGATGGAGAACTCATTCTGGACTACAGAAGTTCTCCATGTTCATAATTTTCAACCTGCGAGCACGGATGTGACTTCTGCTTTCACAATGACTCACATTTGCAAAGCTGGTACAGGGACAAGAACAAAGGGAAGAAAAGTGACTTCCTGCTGGAAGTCCTGTGAGGCTCTTTTTTCTCTTGGCAAAAGAAAAATATTTTCCACTTGATTTATTTATTTTTGTCCTGTACAACTTGTGTCAGTTCTCCAGGCTGTATATTCTTAGTGAAGACTTCTATCTCTTTTGCAGCTATTTCTCCCTCTCCTTTCCATGAAACATCTCAGGACCAACCTTGGGTCTTGGACATGTTCTCAAGGGCTTGTAGTTAGTTAGGAACAAGGAGCTACAACCAGGTGACCCCCAAGAGAACATCCCTAAACAGCATTGTAAGTGTGGCAGTGGTATCAGTTATGCACTTGGTTGTGCACTGTAAAAGTGCACCAAAGGAGATCCTTGCCCAACTGATCCAAGAGTAGAATGAGTTACCAGGCGCAAGAAAGCACTGAGCACAAGAAAAGCACAGTCATGGTATGCTGTAGTCATAGAACTTTAAAAGCATCACTATCTTAAAGTTTTCTGAGGCGTCATAATAAGGGATTTTTTTTTATGAATGGAAGGGAGAAAAGACAAGGAGATATTTTCACTTCATCCACGAGAGGTAGTGCAGTTAAATTATGGAGACTGAACTGAGGATTAATTTGGAATTCCTGCTGTTGAATTATTGGAACTCACTAGGATGGGGCTGTGATGTACTGAGCATTACAAATAAGGACAAATACATTGCTTTTCATACAAAAAGTGACCTAATAGTGGAAGAATAAAGAGAGAGTGGTGATTTGGACAAAACTTTGAAGCAAAAGAGCAGTGTTTTGAGTGAGGGGAGACTGAATGTGTCCTGTATTTCTAAATATATGTGATAGTGTAATGCTGGTTGATCCGTGCTAGAAAAAAGGAGGTTTTATTGTGAGGATGAAGAAGAAAAGTATACCTAGGAGGTACCAAGTAGAAGAATTTGCAAAACTGGCTTCAGCATTGGAAGAGGCTGGTGAAAGGTAGAAGTGAAAAAAAATGCATCTTTGGATTGTTGCTGGAGTGATAGAATGAGAGAGTTATCCCAAGTGGTTAAGAAAATAGTGGGAAAATGTTGCAAGTGAATATCAAGATGCCTGTGTTAATTTTGTTGTACTTGAAAAGTTGATAGCTGACTACTCATAAGAAGGTATCAAAGAGACGAGGAGGTGATGGGTCTGGGATGATGAGGTAGGGCTGTGAGTTGCTTTAAGATAGGAGTTAAATTTAAATTTGCAGGCAAGAGTACCCTGAGATAATTTAAAGGCAGGGGACAAAATACAAAATATTTTGGAGTTCCCACAAAGAACTGCAATACAACCTGAAGGGTTCTGTGATACATAATGAAAAAATTATCAGTGCACAGAGTCAGAGAAGGCAAAAGGAGACTGATTTTAAGAGGAACTTAGTTTTATTGGAGGGAGCTGGCAGTTCAAGGCAGGATACGGTGCCATTTCCAAGCATAAAGAGATTAAAGAGAGGAGAAAGTGTAGCTAAACAGGCAATGGGGGGCGGGGGAAGCATGTTTGTGCTGTGACGTGAGAGGATGTGAAAGTAAGGCAAAGAGTAAAAGAGGTAATTAGAACAGACACTGGCAAAATCTGGAGTTATTGTTCCAGTTTTGTGATAGAAAAAATGAAAGTAAGTGGCAGGGAGGAAAAACAAAAGTTGGCAATTAAAGCAAATGGAGAGGACCAGGTCCAGAATGCTGCAGGACAGACTGAGCTTTCCGTGCTCATCTCTGCTGCTCTGATCCAGACTGCCTTGGTGTTTTCTGGCTAAGGCATTGTAGAGGGAAGCTTAGGAGTTGAAGTCCTTATAATTAATTAGGCTCAGGTTGATCTGAACATCCATGTTTCTGTGTGAGACTATGATACAAGTGTCAATTAAACCACTAAGACTGCATTTTAAGGGGAATTATCAGTGGGTTATGGATGCCATAAACAGGTGTATGAACATGCCCTGAGCACGTGCTGAAATGAGAAAATAAAGACCTAAACCCTGTCCTGCCCATTTTCTTTATTGTGCTGGAGCAGGGCAAAACCGGGACAAGCAAATGCAGAAATAAAGTTTCAGATCCAACCCAGACATTCAGCATTTGCAAAGCCTTTGTGTTCATGGGGTTAATGAACAGAAGCTATTTGGATCACATAGCTGAGGTCAGATATCCAAAGTCACGCGTATTTTAGAAGTTTGAGTCTTTTTATGGGTGATCTTTAGGCTTTTTTCTTCATTCAGAATAGATCTGCCATATTGTGTTGCATTATTAGTGCTTAGTAACTATAGGGATGTTGATGTTCCAGACAAGGGGATGTCCTTCCTTTTCTGTCTCTCTTGTAGAAAAGTACGTGGTATAGCATATATAATGAGTAGTGATATTTTTGTATTGTTATATAGATCAAGTACATCTTTAGCTATATGTTATCATCTACCAATATTGCCATATTTTGCATAGATACACTCTAGACCAAGGAAAAACAAGTGTAGGGAAATGAGTTATAAAACCTCCCTTTTAAAAATAGCACAGAAAACAAGTGAAGTGTAGCGTGGCAAAGTGAACTGCAGGCAGCTTGCACAGCTTATACTGTGTGTATTCTAACAAACACATCAAAACAGAATGTAACCACTAAGTACTTAAATATCCTTGCTATCATACAAAACTAAATGGTCTGTACAATTTCTTTGTATATGAGGTGGTTCTTTCAGTTGTGAGTATTTACCATATTTTTTATTTTTTTCCCAGTATCTCCTACCTTTTCCCAAGTTTGAGCTCAGAAATACCTGTATAAAAATTCCTTACATTCATCTCCCTCTCTTAATTTCTCTGTTCCTATTTCCTATCTCATATCAGAAGCAAAGTATAACTGTATTTGCAAGTTTCCCTTTTTTTCTCTCCAGCTTTTCTCTACCAGCAGGCCTGTGATTTGAAATTGTGAGGCACTTAATCTTTTGCCATCATTCTTATAAACAGATTCAGCTTGTCCTTTTGCCGATGCTTCAGCATGTAGCCAATTTCCTCTCTTTTCTTGCAGTTTAGAAGACCTCAGATAATTCTTCCTCTGTTCTCGCGCAAATATATGAAATTCTAAGTAGTCATCTAACTTCCATCACATTCATGAGGCAATTCCATCACCACCAAATTGCAGACTTGGCAAAACATTGTCCATCTGCCTTTGAAATGATATAAGAAAGGATTGAATTTCAGAGATGCTGGTACAGACAATCTAATCTTCTACATGGCTGCTTGTACTTTTACAGAATAGCCTGTTCTTTTGCATATCACAGCATGGAATGCTTAAACTATTATTCAGCTTGGTTAAAGTCTCCATTCAATTCACCAGTGCTTCACATTTTATTTGATGAAAGACAAGGTCACTGGGATTCATAGAATTTGGCCTAAAACTGCTGATTTGCAGGAAACAATGCAGTTCTGTATAGGTCTTTAGAAAGGACTGATCTGATGTCAGTATGCACTCTAATGGTGCTTGGCTGCAATTTCAAAGGCTGCTGAAGTAGAAGTGGTGAATGCTTTTACTTGCATTACAAACTCCTAGTTAATGCCTTTGGTGATGGGTTATCTAGGAATAGAGTCATGTATTAATCCCCCAGGTTAGGTAGATAACCTTACAGAAGCTTTAAGCAGTCACTGCCTGAGACTCTTCAGGCTGAATCCAGTCAGATCATCCATAATCCATTTTTTTTTTCCCTTTCCTCTTCATTTCAGGACTTTCAGTCTGCAGGCTGTAGGCATACACAAAGACAGTGAGCAGCTGCTGTTGCAGAGACATGTCTAGCAAGCAGCAATGTGTGATTCAGTGGCACTGCCTGATGTGCGGAGTTCTTTATAAAAATATTTACCCTATCTCTTTAATGATGTGTTTAAAAGTAGGACGAGCAAAAATTCTGACTCTGCCCTGTCACTGTCCCTCACACAGTGGTAGTCCAAATATTCCAGTGTTAACTTCCAACAGCACTGAATCCACCACAGCCTGGAAACATATTAAACACTCAAAAAAAAAAAAAGGCAATCCAAAAAAACCCTATGTTGCTGGCTCTCTCAATCTGAACAAGCTCATACATCTTTTACCCTCTACGGCTTGTAGACTCTGCTGTAAGAGAGGAAGAGAGGCCACGTACTCAGAGGGAAGGCATTTTCATTATGTCAAAAATAAGTGGCTGAAAGCTGAAGTGTGGCGAGTGCTGAGTGTGCTTCCTTGGCAGGAGCTGATGTCATTCCCAACAGCAAAGCCTTTGAGATGTTTCACTGGTCCTATATTATTTATTTTGATCACATAAATGTTTATTGTCTGTCTCCAAAAATAGATGAAGTGAATTTGAGAATGTTGCAATGTGAGTAAGCCACAACTGACCCCACACAATTTTCAATTATATAGTTGTTATATTTTATTTTTTTTTTTAGTAGAAGGTGTGTTAGTGTCTGTAGGCTTACTGGCTTTGTGTACATTTGTTGTGACCGTTTTGTTAGTGAAATAACTCGGGAAAGAGATAGGGATCAATACAGCAGTGTAAGCAGTATGTGTATTTGGAATATAGTAGTTAAGATCTTATCTAGTCATGCTTACCCAAATGATAACAGACCCCAAATAGAAAACCAACTGTGGAGCTGCTCTAAACTGTGCTGTAGACCAGGACAGTTGAGTCATAATCCAAGAATTTGTAGCAACAAACATCGCTTTCTCTTGTTCACAACTATACCTAACTCTGTTTGCTGCTGCAAGCTCTGAGTCAAAGATGCTGATGTGTGTAACAGTAGTGATGGGGTTATGGTAAGTGTTTGAAACTGGCTTTTCGTGAGACTTATGACCTAGATTTCAGTTAGTTGTGGAAAAGCCTTGGAGTGGTTATGAGCAATCCTTGTGATTTTTAAGCTATTCTGAAATCTTATTCCTCAATTTGTGTTCTGTGCATTAGGATAGCACTTAAAAATGCATATTATAGTGGGGTTTAAAATTGTGTGGTCTTTTAAATACTACTGAATGTTTGAATTGTGACCCCTTATTGAATCTCCAGGCATATCAAGGATGAGGGGGTCATTAAGAGCAGTCAACATGGCTTTACCAAGGGTAAGTCATGTTTGACCAACCTTATAGCCTTCTATGAGGAAATAACT